>JAREIS010000701.1:0-70035 GCA_030060385.1 Muscicapa striata striata | reverse complement strand
AGAAGTATGGCTATTTCTCTGAGGTGGCAACAGCTGGGAGTAGAACAAAGAACGTTTATTTCAGTGATAAAGAGGATTTTGAGACACTTTTCCCGTGGGAAGGAATGAAAATTTCTTCATCTAGAAGCTAAGATGTCTTCAGTATTTCTACAGTGTTTATCAGTGAGGTGTGTGAACAGGGACAAAGCAAAGATTAAATTCAGCTCTCAATCCTACACAGTAACACTTCATCAGTTTATAAATGTAAACTGAAGCTCTCATTGAAATCTGTGAAATACAATGGAAAATGTGGCCATGGGGCTGCTGAGAGCCCCAAACCTGAATTGTGGCTGCAGTATGTCAGTTATATTTCATTTAGTCATCATGAGAGCACTGCAGTGTCTGGAACATTTTACTGTTAGCCATGAACAAGGACTTAGGAATGCACCTTCTCGTAGAATCAGATGAAATGTATGCTTAGAGTAAAAGTTTGTAAAGCTAAATATGCAAAAAAAGTGTTTAACCACAGGTTGTGTTTTGATACATGTGGAAAATCCCAGTCTGACTGACTTGCTAGCAGAGTTTGAAGCAAGGAGAACAGTAATGAGCCCCAGGTGTCATATCTGCAGCCTTTAGTGCCTCAAACCCCTCTCTGCAGGGTAAAATTTTGTAAAAAAAAAATTGGTAGAAGAGGTGGAACATGATGAAACATTTGTTTGCATCCCCCTTTTGTCCCAGTGTTCCTCCTTTGCCTCTCTAGCTTCCTGCTGTAGCAGCACCATCAGTGGTCTGCTGGTAAATGTGGACACCCTTAGGGTTTAGTGGTTTATCCACTGCCCCTCAGGACACAGGGGAAAGGATTTTGCATTTGGTGGATTTGACCAAACATTTGCAGAAAAAGCAGAATGGCCCTGGGCTGTCTCAAGAATCACAGAATCACAGAATGGTTTGGGCTGGCAGGGAGCTGAAGGACCATGTTCCATCCATGGGCAGGGAAATCTGCTGGGCCTGGCTGCTCTTCCAGCTTCAAACATGTCCCTGGGTGCCCCCAGGCCAAGGTGCCAGAGTCCAGTGAGCTGTTGAGAGGAATGGCCAGGTTAGGTATTGTCTGATTAGGAATGGCAAATAATGCAGTAACACAGGCTGCCTCTTCAAAGCAGCAAGAAGAAACAATTTATTGAAAAGCCATGGCATTTATATAAGATAGATCATGAAAAACAAAATAGAAAAGACTCATTGGTCCAAGAAGGCAACACCTCATTGAAAACATGTTTTCTGCAAAATATCACGAGACACTCACACGGCTCAGTGGTCAACACCAGGTCTTTATCTGTTGTCTTCAACAACCAGGTGTTGTTTTTTTCTTCCTTCTTTTGTTTTGTCTCTGAGAAAAATCCCCAGCCTGGGAAAGGTCCGAGCTGGAGCTGAGACAACAGCCTGGGAAAAATCCAGGTTGGATTTTTCCATGACCTTCAGCAGTGTCCACAAGGTATGGACATGCAGGGTGTGGATGTCCACAAACCTTTTCAGATGCTCCAGGATTCTGCCTGGCCACTCTGTGTCTCCCACACAACATAAGTCAACAGAAGTAGCTTCTGCATCATCCACTGTAGATGTTTGGTTCTATAAAGGTGTCCTGGCACAAGATCCCAATGATCAGGCAGCATCCCACTGGAATAATGCAGAAACCTGCATTTGCAAGTGGCTGTATGTTAAACTGAAGGAACTGTGAATGTGTAATCTGACCTAATGATTCTTCTTTTCTCCACTTGCAGAAGTTACTCCATCTCCCTCGGTCTACAGGCTGACCTCTACAGATGACCAGGATCTGGAAATGTGCCTTATCACAGATTACTCCCCTGAAAAGCTCGCTCTTAGCTTGGCTGAGCAGCACACATCTGCTGTTGTGGAGGTGGAAAGTGCAGAGAGCAGCAAGGAATCCAGCTACCTATCCACCTACTGGGCCAAGAGGGATGAGCTGCACTGTGGTGCCAGGCACGAGGGCTTTGGAGAGCTGGAGGGCGAGGACCCTGAGAGTGGTAATGACATTTCTGGGGTGGTGGGCAGGGTTGGAGGTGCTCTGGGTGCTGCTGGTGTGAGCAGGACTGCACCTCCCTTTAATTAGGAAAATTAATCCACAAACACCAGAGATTTATGTCTCAAAAGGAGACAGAGTCCTTTTACTTTGTTCAAAGAAAGGGAGAGGCCATGGGGCATTCCCCTGGGATCTCTACAATTTTTGGAGGATGCAGCCTCCTTTTTATCCCAATTTCCTGGCCACATTCCCTCTCTCTTTCCCCACTGCCTGAAGTATTTGAGAGGCACAGACTTTCCAGAGCACCTGATATCTGAGATTCCCTTCTAATGTATAACCCTCCCTTTTAATTTTAATTCTTATAGAATTCATTGTTTCCCCCCATTGTTTTTTTCAATATCCAATTTCATTTATCAGCAAACCTACAGTTTGTTTGTAAAGGCAAATATTGCTTTCCATTCATTAATCAGTGGAATCCTTCCCATTGTTTCTTTTATCTCTCAGTGCTGGTTTTATCCACCAGCAGATCCACTGCTCATTTGTAAAGACAAATCCCTCATTCCTCTCCCAGCCCTGCAGGCAGTGCTCCACTATGGTCCCACAAGACACAGGAATGTTTCCTCATTTCCTCTGTTTTCTCTCTCCTTCCTCCTTGGTGCAAACAGGATTAAGGGTCTGGTACAGTCATAGCATAGAGATCTTAAAAACACACTGTGGGGGATAGAAATCTTGAAATTCCTTTGTCCAAAGGGACACCGAAGTTTAACTAGATCATATTTTATGCTTGCCCTGAAAAAAGGAGAAAAGAGTGTTTATGGGAGGGTTTGTTGGCCAGAAACTCTAATTCAGTCCATCTAAGCAGAGATATCTTTATAGACCTCTGAAGAAGTACATTTTTGTTATTAATCAGATTTATTGTTACTCTCTGCAGGTGCCAGTGCTGTCTGTGTCACCGGGCTGTCCCCACACTTCAGGACAAGTATGTAACACAGCATTTTAGGAGAAAACTCTGGCCTGACTAAAGTAAATGTCTTCCCAAGTTTTTAATGTCTTTCCCTGCTTGCAGAATTATTTTTGAAGCAGCAAAAAGTCAGACAGAAAATTTCCAAAAGAGCCTCCACAGGCTCTAAACATCAAGGCTGAAAGTTGTGGTGTTAATGCACCTTCCTGACCCAAAGTGATGATTGAATGCAGTCAGGCAGAGCCCAGAGCTGCTGCTCTGACTCACCAGAGTGACTCCAGCTCCTGCCTCAGCACTGCCTCAGCTCAGCTTCACAGGAGCTGGGTTATTTTGGGTGCTCAAACACCTAATGAAACACGAGCTAAGCTGGTGGTTTCTGTGCTCAGGGCTCAGCACTGCTGGGTGCACCCAAGCTCAGGGCAGTGCTGCAGTCCCAGCTTCTGCTGCTCTTCCCCTTCAAAGAGCAGAGCCTGAGCTGCTCTGCTCTGCTCACACAGCAGCTCTGCTCTTGCAAATCTTTCCAAAACACCACTTCAGGAAAATACTCATCAGTAAACACAGCTGATTCCATCAGCCTTTCAGCTCTCTGAAAGGTTCTCACTGATGTGAAAAACGAGGTTCACTTTCCTGGTAACTTAAAAAAGGTTTAATTAAAAAAAAAAAAAAAAAATTGACGAATAGGAGACAAAGACAATAAAGCAAAGGGTTAATGTGGCCGGGTGCTGGGCATTCAGCCAAGAGCACACCCTAACCTAACTCAGAATACACTTGGTTAAATGCATCAACACGTTGCATATTCATAGACCTTCATGCATTATTCAAAATCGACCTCCCAACCTGTAAATCAACTTTTTTTTTTTTGGTGCCTTTCTGTTGCCTACTCCCTGATCAATAAATTCCTTCCCTGGAGTTCTGATTATCTTCATCCAGATAGAATAATCCAAGAATGTGAAGAATTTACTGGTTATTGTTTTACCATTCTCTGAGTTAGTTACATAAACAAAAGCTTGTTACATCACCATGTTGTAGTCCAAGAAAAATATATTTATCATACTACTATTTCTAAGTTCTTTTAATAACAGAACTATAACAGAACTATATTCATACAGTAAAGTTTTCCAGTATTATACATATAGCATTCATTTTAATATTTGTGAAAAGCCAGTAATATAATATGGACTTATAACACTGATATACAGTGAGTTTTTGCTGACAGCTCCCTCCTTCTCCAGGACAGATCAACATATTTTCAAATACAAATGGTTTTGTAACTTCAGATTAATATAAAATTCAAATACAATCGTTTCCTATGATTAAAATAAAATTGCTTTCCCTCTGCCCATCTTCAAAAAAATCTAGAGAGAGGAAGGAGGCCTGCCTGTAGCATCCTGGGTTCACAATGCACAGTATTTCAAACCAGTTAAGTGGCTGGCAGACTGGCAGATTGGATAATTAAGTGGTTACTGAATGGAAGAAATTGAAGTCTCTGAGTCCTGCTCCCTGTCTCAGTTCCTGTCCTCCCATGACTCCATCACACAGGGAGTAGCTTTGTTAAGAAAGGTTCAGTCTGTGGAACACGAGGATGTCTCAGTGCTCTTGTGACTCTCATTTTCTGTTGTTTTTTTTTCAGATGAGCACTTGAACACACTGTCTTTATCACAGCTGGGCCTCAAAATAGTTTTAATGAAAGCAGTACTTTTTAATGTGCTGATGACAATGCTTCTGTGGAAGAAAAATAGGGTGAGTATGCTTGGGGGTCAGAAAACATCTGTCAGAAAACATCTGGATTGGTTCCTCAGCTATGAATGCTCCTTCTCTCTGGAATAGCTGTTTATGCAGTCCATCCACACTTCTTTTGTCTGCCAGCAGTAAAATCCCTCCATCCCTCTGGCCATACCATTTTCACCCACCCCTCAAGTGCTCTTCCTTGTCCATAAGATTTTTTTTTCCTTTCAAGACATTTCTCTCTTCTATTTCTACACCCATCCCTTCTCCTGCCTGCATTCATCCATCAGATTTCTTCCCTCACCTGTCTCCAGCTGGAAAAGTTTGATGGTTATTGACTTTATTATAAATCCTAATAAATTAATTTTTGCCCAGTGTCTGTTTCTTCTCTTTCTCTTGCCTGGACACTTCAGCTCTACAGTTGTGCAGCTGTGACTGTAACCCAAATAATGATTTAACACACCTTTGTTTTTGTTTCAGGACTGAAAGTGATGCAGTCCTGAAGTACCAAAACCATCAGAGAGCATCGTGAGCAAGAGGGAGCACGGGGATATTCCTGGTGCAGGGGACATCACTTGCTGTTCTTATAAACCACACCAGCCATTATATTCTAAATTGCTTTATTTGCATTGCTTTAAAACTACTCAATTGGAAATATTTCCAGCATCCTGCCCTCCTGGGTCATTCACCATACAGAGCCTCTTCTGCAAGAAGCAGACTTTGTTATAATTACACATTGCCAAATATCGATTTTACTTGGATTAAAATGATGACTTCTGCCTGCAGCAATGCAGTTTGTTAAAAACTGCAAGATAAATATCACCTGAATTGGAATTTTCCCATTTTGGTAGCTTTAGTATTCATGTCTCTTAGAAACCTTTTCAGGTGCAAATGAAACACTTTGAAAAGCAAAGGGAGACTGCCTCAGGATGCACTGTCCTGCCAGGCTTTGCTAATCAGAGCAAAATATCCCTTTTTTTCCCCTAAAGGATGAGCTGCAGGTCTCCCAGAAGTCCCAAATTCAGTGAAATTGTCACTTCAATATCACAGAAAAAAAAAAATATTTTTTAAAGTCTATCTGACCATAAATCATCTTGATTTAAACTAGTTTAATATTTGGCTTTGTGTAAAAATTAGTAAAAATACAAATCACTTTTATTCTCTTTGTTTACTTCTAACAACCTGAGATCTCACAAGTCCTTTTTGTAACAATTGCATAAAAATATACTGAAATATTTACCTGTCCATGTGTGCTCACCTTGGAACAGTGCTTGCCTGTGGCATCTGCATGCTGCTGATTCACAAACTGCACTGGCACCCACAAAATGTCTTGGCATTTCTTTAGGCTGTTATCAAATAATTCTTACAAAAACGAGAAACTTGTTTGTCTCTTGTGTTTGTTGTTTGAGGCATTGCTTCACCCTTTCAGCTGAGCTTTGGGAGGGAGGAGGGAAGGGGTTGGATCCACTGTGGAAGGTGGGAACAAAATCCTCCTGCAGGACATCTGTGCTGTGTCCTGTGAGGACAGTGGGGAGAGAGAGAATTCACAGAATTCACACAATCACTGGGTTGGAAGAGACCTTCAAGATCATCAAGTCCAACCCATGCCCCAAGGCCTCAACTAGACCATGGCACCCAGAGCCACATCCAGTCTTTGTAAACACATCCAGGGATGGTGACTCCACCACCTCCCAGGGCAGACCATTCCAGTACTTTATCACTCTTTCCATGAAAAACTTTTTCTAAATATCCAACCTAATTTTCCCTTGGTGCAGCTTAATACTGTATCCTCTGGCTCTGTCAGTGCTGTCTGGAGAAAGAGATCAACTCTCACCTGACCACAGCCACCTTTCAGGGAGCTGTAGGAGTGATAAGGTCACCCCTTTTCTCCAGGCTAAACAACCCCACAGTTGTCATGGGTTTGGGTTTCACACTTTTATAAGTTTGGTCCATTTGCATATTGGAGGTTAATCTTCCAGTTATAGCCTCAGGTAATGAAATAATTTACCCCAAGCTTGCTCCCCCCAACTCACTTTTGTTTCCATTTCTTGGGGCCTGAGTGAGGTGTCCTTGATTCCCAGGTCTGGAGAGGAATTGTGTCTGACCAGAATGGGAAAGCAGCAGCTCACACTGTACATGGAGTTCAGAGTTCTACACTAAAGAATCACAAGATTACACATTTATGAAAAATATAAAAGCCAAAATCCTAAGGCATCACCAGAAGTTCCTCAGTGGGGGAGAAATGAGAAGTATGCTCTGACAGAAACACACTTTCTCTGCAAAGCTTGAACCTTGCCTGTACCTGCCACCAGTTCCCAAAGGGGCAGGAAAAGCCTCTCAGGACCAGTGGGGATGATAACCTCACCCAGCTGGGTTCACAGCCTGCACAAGGAGCAGGTTTTGGAAAGGGTCATGGTTCAAACACTTTTAGCCAAAAGCCCTGGTGCCTCCTGTGGGAGGACCACGCCAGGGTCTGAGCCTACACTGCTGAGCAGCAGGACAAAGCCTCCCTGGTGTCCTGCCTTGGTCCTGCACCCAGCACTGAGCTGTGACCTGTCAGTCACAGGGTGACAATCACTGACCCTCCTGACAAGGAACAACTTTAGACCTTCCCTGTCTATTGCCCTGATTATTTTACAGTGCAGATATTCAGATGTTCTCATCTCTGTCTGGACACAGCCATCATTCTCATCTCTCTCCAGCTGTAGGAAACCTGTGGCTCCTTCAGTGCTGGATTCCAGGCAGCTCTTGGAGCCTGCATTCCACTCCTGATGAAATCTGCCATGTCATGGGAGACAGCCTGAAGCCATACCTAAACCATATATGAACTAGAAAGCAAGTCATAAGTCATAGCATTTCATAGATTTTCAACCAATTTACCTCATTCCAGAAACTTTCAGGGATGTGGAAGAAAACTTTCCATACTCATTTACCTTTAGCATCACTTTTAAAAATTAATAACCATCATAAATTTTTTATGCTGCAGTTCAAACTCACTCCCAGATGAAAGGGCAGAGTTAAGGACTGTGCTGCCTCTGTTTCCACATCTGAGTCTTTCCTCTTCCAGGTTAAACTGGGACAGGATTGCCAGGTGGGAGATGAGTTAAATGTTTTGACTAAAATGGCTCCTGGCATGTGACCTGCAAACCACTGAATTTGCAAGGTCTACTTCAAAGACACTTTCAGATATCAGGCTGCCAATCTCCCACACCAAACATGTCCCCCCCCCTTCCCTGCATTTTCTTGCTTATTTTGAGATACAAAAACCACAGAGCAAAGCAAAGCCAGGAAATAACAGAGCAGGACAGGAGGTGGGAAGGGGCTCGTGGCCCAGGTGGGGCAGGAAGAGGCCACAGCACAAGTTCCATGACGCCACAATCGAGATCTGGGTCACCACTGATGCTCGTCTGCCCCCACCACAAAAACCACATCCTCTGGAAAGTGCAGCACCAAGGGGGTGGGGGTGGCACGTGGCAGGGAGGGGGAGAGCTGTGGAAAAGAATAGCAGACGTTAGACCACAAGGCAAAGTGGAATTGAGGTTAAGACATCCTCCCCTCCTCCCCTCACCACAGCCTGCACTTGGGGAGTTGTTCTGGGTGCAGCAGGAAGGATTGAGCTATGTATAGAGTGGGCAGGGAAAGGAGGGGAGGAATGCACTATAAAGCATGGTGGGGAGAGCTCCTAGAATTGGGTCAGATTTCTGAATTTGCTGATCGGCCTCTTCACCATTTTTAGAGATTGAAAAGTCCTTCCACTTCTCCTGACCTGGATAAGGAAGGATGAAGGGGCAGGCCAGGGTTCTCTCACACTATCAGGGAAGGAGGTTTTTCATCCTCTCCCCTTTGTCACCTCCTGCCCTCCATGGATAGGAGATGAATTTGTGTGTTTTCTCAGGGCTTTGTTGGAGAAAATGTCCTGCCCAATATTTGTCACCTCTCATCAAACATGGCCCTGTGCACAAATCCATCTCTCTTATTTTCCTCCTCCTCTTTGTGTGACCAGGGACCCCAGTGTGGACTTTACAAGGACCAGAGCTTGAAGGTGTCAGTGGATTTGTTGAAGCTTATTCCAGCACAGAAGGACTTGGATTCATTGTAAGTTCACAGAATCCCAGAATAGTCTGGTTTGGCAGGGACCTTAAAGATCACCCAGTCCCATCCTCTGGCCATGGCAGGGACACCTTCCACTATCCCAGGTTGTTCCAAGCCCTGTCCAGCCTGGCCTTGGGCACTTCCAGGGATCCAGGCTGTTCTGGGCACCCTGTGCCAGGGCCTCCCCACCCTCACAGGGAAGAATTTCTTGCAATATCCCAACTAACCCTGCCCTCTGTTAGATTGAAACCATTTCCCCTTGCCCTGTCACTACATCCTTTGTACATCCTCTGCAGTTTTACTTTCCTTCATGAATTCTACTGCCCAATTAATGGCAACTGGAGGAATCATAAGCAGGTAAGAAGCAGGAAAGGGGGAAAAAAAACTCCACAGCAAAGCCTGGCATCTCCTGTGGCTCAGCCCTGTGCAGTTCTGAGCAGTGGCCAGGGGAGGGCTCGGGCTGAGCATCATTAACCATGGATGTGCTGGTCCTGCTGCCAGGGCACGGCTCAGGGCACAGCAGAGCTGCGTGCATCACTGACCATCTGTATCGGGTCTGACCAAGGTCAAGTTCCCAGCCCGTGCAGTGCTGTGCTTTGCACTGGCAGCTGGACAGATGTTGATAACAGAGCAATGTTTTGGCTACTGCCCAGCAGTGCTGTGCCTCTGACATTCCTTCCCCCATGGGAGGGGGTGGGCAAGATCCTGGGAGGGGCCCCAGCCAGGCCAGCTGAGCCGAATTAACCCGAGGGATATTCCACACCATGTTAGATCAGCTCAGATGGATGAGCCAAGGGAGAGAGGAGGAAAGAGGCTATTTGTGAGTTCTCAATGTTTGCCTTCCAGAGGAACCATCCCACGAGCTGCAGCCCTGCTTCCCCAGAGTGTCCGAACATTGCTGCTCACGTGTCAGGAAAATTAACCCACAAACACCAGAGGTTTATGTCCAAAAAGGAGACAGAGGAGTGCTTTTTGCTTTATTTGAATAAAAAGAGAGGCCATGGGGCATTTCCCTGGGATCTCTCAGATTTTTGGAGGATGCAGCCTCCTTTTTATCCCGGCTGCATTTCCCTCTCTCTTTCCCCACTGGCTGAGGTACTTGAGAGGCACAGACTTCCCAGAACACCTGATACCTGAGATTCCCTTCTCATGTATAACTCTCCCTTTTAATTTTTAATTCTTATGGAATTAATGGATTTTCCCCATTGCCTCTTTCATCTTTTAATATCCAATTTCATTTATCAGTCAACCTACAGTTTGTTAGTAAAGGCAAATATATTTTTCATTCATCAATCAGTGGAATCCATCCCATTGTTTCTTTATCTCTTTCAATGCTGGTTTTATCTACCAGCAAACCCACGCTTGTTTGTAAAGACAAATCCCTCATTCCTCTCACATGGGAAGTAGAAACTTTTTTAGACCTTTTTTTTCCCTCTTTAGCCCATACATAGTTTCAGCCTGTTACAGCTTTAATTGTTGCAGCACAGCTGGAAATGTTTGAAAGATGATAAACAGGAACCAGAATAGAATTCGAGAGATTTTTGAAGTCATCAGAGAACCAAAGTTCCATCTCCTCAGTGCAGCACACAAACATCTCCATGCCAAGGAATCTCAAGGCTCTTGAGGTTTTCCCTCCCCAGCATTTCAGCTGCAGAGAAAGCCAGACAAGCACAAAGCAGGATCGGTGTGAGGACAGAACCTCATGCATGACGGTTCTAGTGAGACCTGAACAGACTCGATCAGTGGGCAAAGCACAATGGCACAAGGTTCAAGGCCAAGTGCTGGTCCTGCACGGGGGTCCTGCAAATGGGGGAGGAGTGGCTCAAGAGCCGCTCAGCAGAAAGGGACTCGGCAGGGCTGGCTGCCAGCTGGCTCAATGTGAGCCAACAGCGTGACCAAGTGGCCAAGAAGGCCAATAGCAACCTGGCCTGTATCACGAACGGTGCAGTCATGGGTGATCACCCCGTTGTACTCAGCATCAGTGACTGCTGCATTCAGTTCTGGACCCCTCACTTTAGAAAGGACTTGGAGGGGCTGGAGTGTGTCCCGTGAAGAGCAACAAGGCTCACAAAAGACTAGAAAGTATTTCTCTTCTGAGGAATGGCTGAAGGAGAGCTGGGGCTGTTTAGTGTTGAGAGGGGGCTCAGAGGGGCTCACATTACACCCCTGAAGGGCTGCAGTGAGGGGGGTCGGTCCCTTGTGCTGTGCCTGCAGTGAGAGGAGCAGGGAATGGCCTTGAGCTGAGGCAGGGGAGGTTCAGGCTGGGTCAGGATGGTCAGGCCTTGGAGGGGCTGCCCAGGGAGGTGGAGGAGCCACCAACCCAGGGGTGCTCAGGTGTCAGGATTTGGTGCTGGGTGGTGAGGTTTAATTACAGTGGCAGTGCTGGGTGGATGGTTGGACTGGACCATCTTGAAGGTCTCTTCCAACCTTGATTCTGAGGGAGGGAGCTTCTCCCTGGCCCCAGAGCAGCTCCAGTGCCACTCTGAGGCCCTGACAGCTGAGCAGGACCTGGGCAGTCCATCCCAACATCCCTGTGCTCATCAGCACATCAGAGTGCAGGCACACTGACACCATGGAAGGGTGGCTGCATCTCCTCAGGCCTTTGTGAGCCCCTAAGTCCAGCTGGGACATGCAGACACGACCCACTGTGAGGGATGTGGAAGGGTCTGTGGGAACTGGGTACACCTGGGGATGTGCTGGAGGACACTTCCTTCCCTTTGTGGCACCAACCACAGCCTCAGCTGAATTTTCCACAGCTTTGAAGCCCAGGGGCACACTGACAACAGACTCTGGAAGATCAAAAGGCAGGAAAGAAGGAGATGAAAAGGGGGGATGACAACTGAGTTTCCATGATCACTTTTTTCCTGCTTCCCTCCAAAACTGAGGCACAGAAAAAAAGCCTGCTGGGTAGAAAGGGAGGGAGAGAGGCAAAACAAGGAGGTTTTTTTTTTTTTTTTTGAGAGGGAACATGGAAGCAGGAAAAGTTCTATATTTGTCACCAACATGGAAAAGGCTGCAGTGTCATAAAGGGTTTTATTGATGGAAAGTTACACAATGAGACTGCAGACCCCTCCACAGAACACTCTGGGAGGGAAAAATCTTGAGTCCTGTGTCTCCTTCCTCCACTAAGGAAGAAGGTGAGAGCATGCTGGGCACTTCCACGTGCCAGGCTTTGCCATCAGGAGCAGTTCAACACCTGGAAAGAGAGAAGGCAACATCAGCATTGTTACTGCAGAGCAGAGGGGACAAAGTTCCCCCAAGCCCCAATGTGGCCCCTTGCAACAACACTGCATGTCCCCAGTCCCCAACACCCAGCTGTCCCTGTCCCAGCTGCCTCATCTGCAAAGGAACTCCAGACCTGAACCCCAGCCACACCTCAGCTTCACAGAGCCCAGGACTTGGAGCTCCCAAAGCTTCTCCTGCAAAGAAGAATGGGGAATGTCTCTCCTAAGAGTGGAATGTGGGTAGGTTTCTGTAGCAATCCTAGTTACACTCTTTAATTATAAAAGCCAAAAAAGATATGCTCAAAACCAGAAAGCCATAAATCCTCACTCTGTGCCAACACAGAGGAGAACAGCTCAGCCATGCTGGGCCAGGAGGAAGCTGGGAGCTCAGGGGACTCCTGGACTCCCTCTCCTTCTAGTTCTCCCCAAAAGCACTGCAGCCCTGTGGCTGCCCCTTTTGTGACCCCACAGATCAGTACCTGGCAGCCTCTCCCAGAGCTCAGCCAACGAAATTGATGACGACGAGATGGAGAATGGTGTTGGCAAAGAGGAAATCAGCGAACGCCCGCTCTGGGGAAATGCCCTGGAACTCGCTCTTGTTCTGGGGGTGATCTGGATCCGGAGGCAAACTGCAGAGCAGAGAAACAATGAGCCATCAGTGAGCACAGGAGGCAGCCATGGTGGGAAGCACAGCCTTCCTGGGGCAGCCCAGCCCAGCATGGGTCACTGCTCCACCTGGGAGAACTTACTCGGTTACCACAGAGGAGCAGGACACTGTCAGGGGATTTGGATGGGGCTGTCATGGAGCCAGTGCTCCCACAGCACCACACACACCACCCAGAGTGCTGAGAAGACTCAGGACTCCTCCTCAATCCTGCTCCTGCTCAGAGCAGGACTGGACTTTCACTGAAGTGTGGATATTCCTGTGTCCTCCACTGGATGTGTTAGAAACACAGAATGATTTGGGTTGGAAGGGACCTTAGAGATCATCTCATTCCAATCCCAGGGACACCCTCCACTATCCCAGATTGCTCCAAGCCTCATCCAACCTGGCCTTTGACACTTCTAGGAACTGGGGCAGTCACAGCTGCTCTGGGCAACCTGGGCTAGGGCCTGCCACCCTCACAGGGAGGAATTCCTTCCCAATATCCCATCCAACTCTGCCCTGTGACAGTGGGAAGCCCTTCCCTCTGTCCTGTCACTCCAGGCCCTTGTCCAAAGTCCCTCTCCAGCTCTCCTGGTGCCCCTTTATGCCCTGGAAGAGGCTTTCAGGTCTCATTGCAACCTCCTCCTCCCCTGAACACCCCCAGCTCTCCCAAGGCTGTGCTGGGGAGGGCTGCAAACAGGGCGGGTTTGGGGTGTTCTGGGGAGCAGCACCACCGTGCATGTGTGACTGCTGGGGGGACAAGGACCAGCAGCTCCAGAGCTGCCGAGCAGCTCCTGTCCCTCGCGAGCAGAACGGGGAGCTCGGGAAAGGCCGGAGGCTGCTGAGGGGCCCGGGGCTCCCGGATCCTCTGACCCGCTGATTCCTAAGGAACCCCCGCCATGCCCGCGGCCTCCGGGGGGAGGCTCAGGGTAACCCCAAGGCCGTGAGGGGATGGCGGGGCCGGCACTGACCGCCCAGGATGAAGCTGCCGACGGCTGAGATGAAGCCGCTGAGGAAGGAGTTGAAGGGGAAGGTGCCGACGCCGAGGCAGTAGCCGAACTGCAGCGCGCCGGTGAGCAGCACGTAGAGCAGGAAGGCGTCCAGCGCCTTGAGGCGCCCGGCGGTGCCGCCGCCGTACTCGGACAGGAAGCGCCGCGCCACGGCCCGCACCGAGCCCGCCATGGCCGCTCCGGCACTGCGCATGCGCCGCACCGCCCGTCCGCACTGCGCGTGCGCGCACCGACGTGGCGGGAAGCGATAGGGGAAACTGCGCTGTCGGACTGCGCATGCGCTGAGAGCTCGGCGGAGTCCCCACCCCTGTTTCCAAGAGCCAATAAGAGCTCAGAGTCAGCTGTTGCTGGGCAGATTAGAGAGGCTTTGCTTGCAAGGACCAATCAGAGCTCGTCACTGCTGCTGGGGGCGGGGCCTTGACTGAGGCGGCTCGGCCCAGGGACTGGCCGTGGTATTGTGGACAAGGGACTGTCCAGGAGTTTGTAGCCAAGGAGTGTCCGGGATCTACCCCGAGGGTGGTGAAGAACAGACCTGCCTCGCCCTGCCTGGAGCTGGGGAAAGGGAAACCACTCCTTTCCCTTTTTTTTTTTTTTTTTTTTTGTCTCTCAAAAACTCTCATGGTTCTACTGAGCCTGAACTGAGCAAAGCAACTGAAACTAAAACAACTCTGCTGCTTTTCGGTTTCTGAAGGGAGGAACAACTTTTCAAAAAACCAAAGCAGAACTTTTCTCTATACGTTCATTGTGTTTAAATCATTCCAGCCTTCCTATCCCAAATGTGGGATGCTCCCACACAGGCTCTGCAATGAAGAAAATTTTCTTATTCTAGAATCATGGGCTGGTTTGGTTTGGCAGGGATGTTGCCCTCACCTTCTGCAGCAGGCTTGTGGTGGTTTGTAAAGGTTTTGTGAAATTTTTACCTGAAGTTTTACACCTGGGCTGTAACCCAGGTGCTGGTAGAGCCTTTGGGGTGGGTTAGGCTGAGATGACTCTGAATGGTGGGTGTTGGTAAATATACACATGTAAAGTTCATTGTAGAGCAGTGTGCTTGCACACAAAAACAGGTATGTAGCCGGTTTGGTTGTCATTTATAGTGATATGACTGTGTAAAACCATGAAGATACCACCTAAGGAAATGTATGAGAAAGGAAAAGGTAAGGGAAGAAAGATCTCACCACCCACAAAACATGAGGTAAATAATCACAGGCTGTGATCAGATTAGGTTGTAACAACAGGTGGGATATAACAGGACAAATGTAAACAATCAGTGCAGCAAAGAACTCTCCAGTCCTGCTACTGCTTCACCTTCACATGGCCACATCATCTTTCATAGAATACCTGTAAGAAAACTAGGTCCTACTTGGAGCAGTTTTAAAAAGAAGGAACTGTCCATTCGTCCAAATCCTTTTCTTGTCTGCTGGACTGCTGCTAGAGCAGCAATAATGGGGATGTCTGAAATATGTTTTGTCTAAAAAAACAAGCCTAAAGCATGCTGGAGCTCCTTTATACTCCCCAGTATCTTAACTTGCTCTAGGGTGGTCAAGGGAACACACACTGATCCTCCTTTCCAGCACATCTCCAGGAATTTAATCTTGGGGGAAGGAAGTTGTACTGATGCCTTGAAGTGGCTCCCTAGAACAGAGGCTAGACAAGGTTAAGAGAATAAAAGCAGGTATTTATTAAAGGCCTTCAGTAGATACACCTTGGGCAGTCAGAAGCCTCAGAGAGGGGCTACACCCAAGAGGGACAGTGGTCAGGAGTTTTTCAGAGAATTGTAAGTTTGGTCCATTTACATATCAGGGGTTAATTCTCCCATTACAGTTTCAGGTAATGAAGCCATATTCCCCCAGTTTGCTCCCCACAGCTCACTTTGGTTTGTACTTTTCAAGACTGTAGACTGTCCGTGGATCTCAGGCCCAGAGGAATTGTTTAGTCTGACCAAAATGTGAAGACAGTAACTCACACTCTATATGGAGTTTAGAGTTATACACAAATGCAGTACAAGGTTTGGAAAATATAAAAGCTGAAATCCTAAGGCAATGTTGCCATAAGGCTTGGAAGCAGCAAAAAATACAGCAACACAGGATTAGTCTAGAAAGCAGAAGAAGCAATTTATTGCAGAAGTAGACATATTTTTATAGGCTGGTTTGCAGAACCAAGGATAGAATTAAGTTCATTGGTCCAAGGAAGGCAATACTTCTTGCAAATATGCTTTTACTAAAACATTACATTCTTCATGTAATTTTCTGTCTACAACACCAGGTGCTAGACTTTGTTATTAATTCTTTCCTTTATGTTTTCCTTTAAGCTGCTTGGGAAAACTCAAACTGCTTTTTTCTCTGACTCTCACCAGCATTCACAAGGCATCAGCAGCTTCTCTGTGGGAAATGGATGTCCCAGATTCTCCAAGTGGGTGAGTGGTGAGTGTCACCACTGTGGTGACATCAGAGCTGCTGATCAATGCATGATCAATATGTGGATGTTCCTCAGTCCCCTCTCCAGGGATCTGTGACAGCTCCTGTGCAGTGCGTGACTGGCCAGGCTCTCAGTAAAGGGACACTGATTCCCCTCCTGGGTAAAAGCAAAACGGTCCCAGTCTGCCTCCTGCTGTTGGAAAATGATACAAAATTTAAAATTTTTTGTACCTTTAGTCAGTCTTGTTCACCTTTGCCTCAGGGAAAAGGAATTGAAATTTCTTTTCAAAGGTCTGTTTCATCCCTCAAGGTGTGATGAATTTAACGTCTCAGCAGACTGGGAGCAGCACAGAAGATACACAAAATTAACAACCATTAATGAACATCAACTCCAAACATCACCCCTGGCATGGTCAGAGACAACTGGTCTGGCAAAAGATGAGACAACCAAAGAATGAGAACTTAATTAATATCACAGGCCAAAAGATCATTAACCAATAGGAAACCAAATACTAAGAACTGTGTGAAACCAATGAACACTGAACCAAGGAATTTCCATGGGTTTTGAGTGTATAAGTATCTGAAAAATCTAGTAAAGAGTCATGTGTGATGGAAGGATTTTCTCTGCACACCTGGGCAATGTGTGGATGAAATTAATTCTGTTGCACATCCTGGCCAGAATAAAGTAATGCTTTCATTCCCTAACACTAAATGCATTGTTGGAGGGTTTTTGCTTTTCCCACAGTTTCAGTGACACTGCAGGGGAGCCATAAAAACCATGTCTGTGATACCAATACCACACAGATCTGATGTGTGGGAATCAGTTTGGCTGTGTGAGGTACAGCAGCTGTTCAGGGCAGTGTCAGCTCTGGGGCACTGGCAATGCACTGTCAGCCACTGCTCCCTGTTGGGTTCACAGGAGAGAATTGTACACCTGCCCCTTTTCCTGCAATCCTGCAGTTACTGCAGCAATTCCTTCACACATTCCCAAGGGCTGGGGCTTGGGTTTCACATTTGTTATTGTGAAAGGAGCAGAGAGAGGGAGAAGAGAGACCAAACACCATCCCCTGCCTCTGGCATCTGTGCACACATCACTTGAATAGATCCAGCCCCAGGGTTTGCTGGTAGTGGCCTCACAATCATGACAATTTCTGTGGCAGTCTGATTCCCCAGTAACCAGGATTTTACCCAGGTTGAGCACTGATTTGCCAAAAACATATTATCTGTATCTTTTCTTTGTCTGGCCTAATGCTACAATGAGTGGCAACTTCAGTTTGGAGTGCTGACATTTGTGCTCTGGTACCTACCACAAAAGTAGCCAAGGACTGAAAGGGGCCTGTGGGAAATGAATGGGGTTATCACATATCTCTGGCTCTTTTCTGTGAGCCTTCACACCTGCCACTCCTCAGCTCACTTGCTGAGAGCAGTAGAGTCCAATTTCCCCACTCAGAACCAGTTAAACTGGTTAGTCCAATTTCTAGAGGGGTTGGGGAGATGACAGTAACTCCTGAGGTCCTTTGATCTTATCCCAGTTCCTTATGGAGCCTTCCAGATTAGTGGTGGGTAATTTGTCCATTATTTCTCAAGGACTTCCTTCTGCAACACCCTCCACCCACAAACTGTACCTCATTCTCCCACAAGGTGACACATTTTGTCAGCAATTACTCGGTGAGGGAGGTTTTAGGACCTGTCCTACCCTCCTGATGTCTGTTTTTGGTTTGGGACACCTGTGCCAGAGATCTCCAATTGCTGATCAGTAATTACTGATTCATGAGGTTATTCCTGGAGTTGCACCCCTTCTCCAGGCCTAGGGATTGCCATAATGTGCTTTTCTGATTGTTTAACATGGATTTGTAGTGCATCAGGCAGGCCTCGGGACAGAGAGAGGAATTCTCAGTGGATTCACCTCAATTTCCATATGGGAATGTCAATATGGGTCTGTTCTAAGTACATATCATATTACTGGCTTTTCACAAATATTAAAATGAATGCTCTGTGTATAATGTTGGAAAACTTTGCTGAATGAATATAGCTTCTTTTAGTTCTTAACAAGACTTAGAAATAGCAGTGTGATAAATATATTTTTCTTGGACTATAACTTGGTGATGTGAAAAGCTTTTGTTCATGTAAATAACTCAGAGAATGGTAAAAAGATAATCAGGAAAATCTTCACATTCTTGGATTATCAGACACCAGAACCCCAGGGAAGGAAATTGTTGATCTCCGTTATCAGGGAGTGTGTGACAAGATGGAGCCACAAAGAGAAATTTCAAAAAGTTGATTTGCAGGTTGGGGAGGATGATTTTGAATAATGCATGAAGGTCTATGAATATGCAACATGTTGATGCATTTAAAGAAGTGTTTTCTGAGCTAGGGTGTGCATTTAGCTCTTGGCTAAATGCAAAGCACCCACCCATTACAACCTTTTGCTTTATTGTTTGTCTCTTATTGTCTTTTATTAAACTTCTTAAAATTTACCAGGAAAGTGAACCTCATTTTTCACACCAGTAGGAGATATGGGGGGACACTGTGGGCACAAAGGATGTGAGCTGGGAAGTTGTGTGTTGGTGCCAGCCCCTTCAAAGCCTGAGGTAAGAGCAGTGCTCATGAGAGCACAGCCCTTCCAGAATTCATAGTGCCAGAATTCCTTACAGTGGTGGCTGCTGGAGAATCTGGGATGTGACATCTCACTCTCAGTGAGTCACAGCACCAGCAGCAGATATAACTGCAAGAAGTCAAAAATTCCTAAAAATTGTGAGTTATGTGTTGAAACTCCTCAGCTCTTATCTCCATAGAAGTTTTTACAATGTATGAATAAAGAGTTAAGATTTCTAGGATCTGATCACACCTGATTAGCTTGCACCATACTAGTTTTTCACACTTTTTATGCATTGAGCTGTTGTGGTTTGACATTGGCTATATGCCAGGCACCTATGAATAAACTCTTCACTCATTTTTTTTGCTATAGTTGGGCAGAGGAGGGGGAAAGAACAATTAAAGAGGCTCATGAGTTGAGGTAAGAATTGGGAAGAAACCCATTAAAGGGCAAAACAGACTCAAAAGTATAAAAATTTTATAACAAAATCAAAAGAGGATGATGAGAGCTAAAATAAGCCTTTAGAACATCTTCCCTCCCCTGCCCCAGCCCTTCTTTCCTTCCCACCAACAGTGCAGGGAGACAAAACATGGGGGTTTGTCAGTTGTCACTTCTAAAAATCGTTTTTCAGTTCACTTAGGGAGAGGAGTTTCTTTGGTTATATCATGGGGTTGTTCCCATGGGACACACTTCTCTGTGAACTCCTCCACCGTGGCTCTACCTTTCACAAGAGCAGTCCTGCTGTAACCTGAGTGCATGCACCTGAGAATGATTAAGCCCACTATGGTGCAAGTCAAAACACAATTGCATCTATATATTGCATGCATTTGCTAGATGATGATAAGGCAAAGGGGTAGAACAGAGTGAGAGCAGCACACCCTGAGCTCAAATGAACCATGGCAGAGAGGATGGTAAATGAGCTGAGTGAGATGAGCCCTGGGACAGACCATGGATTAACAACTGGCAGAATGATACATGAACCTGTGGAAATACTTATCACATATCATCATGGACTTCCCACCCCTATATTACCAAACATCATATGCTATTGGTTTATTAATAACTCTGAAAACATCAGCAAACTAGAGGAAAACATGTTATAAAGAGATGGGCTTGGAGTCAGTCCTTGTCTTTCCTCCTGTTCTAAATGGTTACTGGTAATTTTGTTTATTTGCTCTTGGTGTGCGATGAAGGATTTAAACCCAACCTCTGAATTGCTTCTCTCAGGAAGAGGGAAAGTATTAAGTGTCAAATGTGGAATTTTGATTCTGCAGAACTGAGCTTTGCAATAATGACTGTCCTTTCCTCCTCCAACTACAAATTAGCTGATTGAGATGAGACAGTCCCAGTTTAAGTAAGGATCTGGGGTACTCCTTCTCACTGACTTAGAAATTAATTTGGCTTACAAGTTGTTATGAGGATGTGTTTCCTCCTCACTTTAGGAGTCTGCTTTAGGAATCCACTCTGGTCACTTCACTTCTAATAGTGAAGAGAGAACAACAATAACACCAAAGGGTGGTTTAATACTCTAGTCACCATCCTGGGAATGTTCAAAAACTGAGTGGATGTGGCACTTTGTGATGTGCTTTAGAGGGCATGGTGGTGTTTGGTTGAAGGTTGGACTTGATTTTGGGAATGTTTTCCAACTTTACTGATGGTGTGATTCCTGTCTGCCATTGGTGCTTTGAGCTCAGCCTCTGGCAGTACCCTCAGCAGCTGGGGACCAGCTGTGCTCCCTCATCCTGCCCATGGCATTGATAATCCCCTGCAGGCTGTGGAGCAGCTCTGGCCAGCTCTGTGGCTCCTGGGGAGGACGTGCTGAGCACACCAGCACTGCCCCTGGGACACTGAAGGGTCACTGCACACTGGGCTGCACCCACAGCTGTTCTGGCCAGGCACTAAATTCTTGTTACTTGGCACTTGTGAGGCTGTATTGGGACAACAGTGCACAGTAAAAACAACCCCAAAGGTGTTATTAGAATGGTGTGAGTCCTGTGGAGGACAAGTGAGTTCATCAGAGAACTGGGGCATATCACACCTGGGGGGAAGCAGAGAAAAGACAAAGTCGAGAGGAGGGATCTGCCTGAACTGCCCACTGAGGGGGAGTCAGAGACAAGTTAGAGCCAGAGCTCTCAGAACAAGAGGTGGAGGTCATGGCTTAAAGTAAATGCTTTCTGCACAAAAGCATATAAATATTCACAATGAGAACACGAGGGAAGTTGTGGCAGTGCAGGGAAGTCGATATATCCACGTGTTTGGAGATGTCCACACTTACTGAGAGAAGGTCATGAGCAGCCTTGTCCAGCTTTGCTTTTAGCAAGGATTGGACCTCCAGAGGTCCTTCCCAATCTCATTGTCTCCATGGTTTGTTTATACTCCTGTTGTTCTTCCACAAGTGTTATCCCACAAGATGCCTTTTCAGATTTTGGTACCTAATTGGTTCCTGAGGTTTGACATAGTGAGGAAACACAAGGCTGTAATACACTGCAACTATTATATAAAGGAGCTGAAGAGAGAGGAAATTTTATTGCAAAAAATCAATTGTCAAACTAAGTTAAGGAGAAACAGAATCAGACTCAGAATACTTTTTGTAGCATCCTGGATTGTTGTGGATATACTGGTAACTACTTGGAGCATTTCTTAGTTTGGGTTTAGTTTTCTGAAGAATAGGGAAAGTTTAAAGGGGCATTGACTTGGCAAACGGAGCTTTTATTCTTCAAACTGAAGTAGAAGCCTTTAGCTGTTACCAAGGGAGTTTCTTGGTTTATAAATATATGATAATATGTGTCCATCTGTGGTATTGAAAAATATGTCCTGTATTTCATTTGGTTTGTGAGAGGCAAGTTGTTTTGTATTGGTGTTTTTTGAGAACCAACCATAAGATAATGGCAATAAACTCCTGTGTTTTGCTGTGAAAAGGACACTAAGGGGAAAGGTTTGATGGGGATGGTGCATTAAAAAGAGTCCTAGCATCCCAGCTTATAGTTATCTTTTTGTTGAGCATTTGAAAAGGGAAATTTGAGTGTCTGGTTTGATATGGGTTATCAGCTAAATAAGATGGGCTTGCTGTTACTGGAAATTCACTGTGTTGGTGTTTACGTCAGTCATTCAGAAATAACAGAAATGAGTCAGAAATGAATCTAAAACCAGATTAAAATATCCAGATAACATAACCAAAAACTGGGAAACATGATAGCAAAACAAGATAGGTTTCTTTTTAGGGCTGGTGTGTGGGAGGAAGAGGAGGGAGGATGCAGTTGAAAAACCACAGATAAGACCTGCCAAGAAAAGACTGAAGGGCATCAGGCAGAGTTTTCATGTTTCACTTCACAAGATCGTGGCATGATGGTGGAGTGCAGCAGTGCCACAGACAGGACAGAGCAGTCTGAGCTTGGGGTGGGGGCTGTAAGAGGGAGGAGTGCTTGGACACAGGGGCTCTGAAGAGCAAAAAATGTCCATCAGCAGCAGAGTTGAGTGTAGAGCTGAGGGTAAAGAAACTGAGAACTTCTCCACAGTTTTTCCCATTCCCTCTCTTACTCTGGTGCTTGCTGTAGCATCCAACCACTGCTCTGTGCATTTTGCCTTCTCTCAGTATCTGAGTGTCCCTCAGACAGCCTTAACTTTGCAGCATTGCTGTCCTCCTGTCTAGTCCCTTCTCTGAAGAGTCTCTACCTTTCTCCTTTTAACTGCAGTAACTTTCTCTTTTGCAGTATTAATGTGTCCTTGAACCAGTCTAACCTGCATCAGGGTCAGTCTGTAGTGTGATTGCATTCCTCTGTGATAATTCCTCTGTGATAAGTCTCTGGACACAGGCAAAATTCTCACTCTGGGCATTTGTGGGTTTTTTTTGTTTGTTGGAGGGTGGATGTTATCAGATCATTCAGAGAGAACCAGGGTCTATAACAGCTCCTGCACCTCTCTCAAGTGTGCTGTGAGGGAACTGTAGGAATTGTTTAGATTGGAGTGAGGATTCAAACTTAGAAATGGAGCTTGGGTTTCTTTTACATGACCAGGATTTTTAATATGTGGTTGCTGTGGCTGCTCCAGTCTTTTACAAGAGGTTTGTTGCTAGTATTGCCCAGTAACGTTAGTAAAGCTAAACTGACACATGTTCAGTTGTTTTCCAGCAGTTCCCAAAACAGGTCTTTTCTTTTTGTGCCAGCAGTGATGTCTCAATGAACCACACAACTGTAGTGGAATTTGTCCTCTTGGGACTGGCTGACAGCCGCCACCTGGAGATCACCTTCTTTCTGTTTCTTGGCATTGCCTGTGTCTTGATCCTGCTTGGAAACATTTCTGTCATCAGCATCACTCTCCTGAATAACTTCCTTCAGACCCCCATGTACTGCTTCCTCAGGAATTTTGCCCTTTTGGAAATCACCTTCACCTCCACATTCCTTCCCAGCACCCTGTACAGCCTGCTGACAGAGAGCAAGACCATTTCCCTGCCTGGTTGTTTCCTTCAGATGCTGTTTTTCTACTGCCTGGGGACCTGCATGCTTTTCCACATGGCAGTGATGTCTCTGGACCGCTATGTTGCCATCTGCCACCCTTTGCATTACACAGCTATCATGAACAGCAGATTCTGCCTGCAGCTCATCCTGAGCTGCTGGGCACTGAGTTTTTTCTTGATGTTTCCTCCCACCATTATGACCGTGCAGTTGCCATTCTGTGGTCCCAATGTCATGAACCACTTTTACTGTGATGCTTCCCTGTTGTTGCAGCTGTCCTGCACAGACACAGGCTTCATTGAAGAGCTGATGTTCATCATCCTCATCATCATCCTCCCTGGCACCCTGGCAGTAACTGCTGTTTCTTAGGGCTGCATTATTGTCACTGTCTTTCATATACCATCATCTGCAGGTAGGAGCAAGGCATTTTCCACCTGCTCAGCTCACCTGATAGTGGTTACAGTGTTATACAGCACCTGCATTTACAGGTACATCCGCCCAGCACAGCGAGGTGGGCAGGACTCTGACAAAATTCTTTCTTTATTATTCTCTGTGCTAACTCAGACACTTAACCCATACATCTATTCACTCAGGAACAGGCAAGTCAAGCAAGCTTTAAAGGAGAGAATTCTGAAGTTTTCTGGCTCCCTAAGGCAGATGTGAACAGTGGAGTAGCTCATCCAAGTATCTGAATTGTTTCCTGGATGCAACATCTGTACTGTGAAATAAAGATGCAGATTTCAAGTGGTTTATGTTTTCTGGATGTTATGTAACTCCTTTTGTTGGCAACAAAAATACGCCAGCACAGAAAGGATTTTCTAGTCTTCTGTTACCTAACGTCAGCTTTGCTTCCTTTGCTGGGACGGGTTAGCCTTAGTGAATAACCAAATTCCCATTCACACCTTCCACCCCACAGTGGGACAGAGCAGAGGCAGAAAAGAGGAAAAACAGAAATAAAACCTCTTGTAGACTGAGGTAAAGATAGAGAGATGGTTTGCCAATTTCTACCAGTAGTGAAACATACTGGATTTGAGGGAAACCAATGTAATTTATTGCCAACTTAAGTAGTTTGTGAGAACAGATTGTGAGAAACAAAATTAAATACTAAACACCTGTACTTTCCCCTTTTCTGTGCTCAAGTTTATTCATTCATTCCAGCCTACTGCAGCACTGTCCCCAGCACACAGGGTGGGTGGGGAGGGTTGTGGTCAGTGCATGGGGGTTCCTCTCTGCTGCTTCCTTCCTCTCACACTTTTCCTCTGCTCTAGTGTGGGCTCTCCACAGGAGAACACATTGAGCTACCATGCTACCAAGCAAGTACAGAAGTACCATTCTTATTAATAGTCTCATTTTTAGAACTTCAGCTTCCACAAAGCTGTGTTTACAATCCCTACTGATGTCTGAGAGAGGCTACCTGGAACAGAGGCTGGACAGAGTTAAAGGAATAAAGTGGGGATTTATTAAAAGGCCTTTAAAGGATTCACCTTGGGCAGTGCAAGAGCCTGGCCAAGGCTCCACCCAAGATGGACCAGGGTCATGAGTTTTCACCCTTTTACAAGTTTTGGTCCAGTTCCATATTTGGTTTAATTCTCCAATTCCAGCTCCAGGTTCTGCAGTCCCATTCTCCCAAATTGCTCTCTTTAATTTGCTGCTGTTTGCACTTTTTGGGCCTGAAGCTGCAGCAGTGTCCTTGGTTCTGGGGCTGGAAAAGGATTGTTTTGTGTGACTGAACTGTGAGGAGAACTTGCTGGCACTTTATATGAAGTTCACTTTTTCCAAGGCTTTAGGTCAAACCTTGTATCCATCTCTGCCTCTGAGCCTGTGTGCACAAGGCCCTGAGAGCTCTCTGTACTTGCAGTACCCACAACACATTAAGGCAGTACAGCATCTAAAAAATATGAAAGCTACAACTTAAGGCATCACTACCATACACACTAAACCCATCAACAAAATTCCTTGTCTTACCTCTAACTCAGTGGAGGATAATCCTGGATCCCAAGTACAATTCATGGAACATTTTGTTTCAGCCTTATCTGTTAAGTCATTTCCAGGTTTGGGGCTGGCTTTGGCAGTGTGTAGTGAATCCAGGAATCTCCACCACTAATTTTTACAGCTGTGTCTGTCCAAGGAGAACTTGGAATGGTCCTTTCCACTTTTGCTTGAGTGGTTCTTTGCTTTAGCTCTGGACATATCCCCAATCTCCTGGACAGTGAGAGTGTGATTGAACATCCAAGATCACCAATGATGCTAAAACAAGAAATCTGTGAAAGGATGAGGGTGGTTTTACCCAAAGTTTCCCACACTCCCTCAAACTGTGATTCCTTACTCTGTGTTTTTCCCTGGGTATAATTACAGCCTGACATTGTAATCCTAAATAGAGGATTTCATATGGAATTACCTTCTCCTTGGAGCCTGGCTGAATTCTAATTCTCAGCAATGCCAGGGGAAGAGCCTGTGACCACTTCAGTGATACTTCCTGTTGAACCTCATGGCATTGGTCCTTTGGCCACTGACTGTTCCCACTGACTGTGGCATAGTGTGTCCTGGTGGGAGTGTCTGAACAGAGGCTACCTGTGTGTGCAAAAATATTTAATGTAACAAATGACACCAGGTCCCTGCAAGATCACTTTTTCTTAAACAAATAGTAGACAAGAGACTGCCAATCCCTGAAAAAAAACACCAAAACCTACAAAAATAATAATAAGAGGCAGGAGACAAGAGGGAAAGAAGAGTAATATAATATAATATAATATAATATAATATAATATAATATAATATAATATAATATAATATAATATAATATAATATAATATAATATAATATAACATAATATAACATAACATAA
This sequence comes from Muscicapa striata striata, assembly GCA_030060385.1. Classification (NCBI taxonomy): domain Eukaryota; kingdom Metazoa; phylum Chordata; class Aves; order Passeriformes; family Muscicapidae; genus Muscicapa; species Muscicapa striata. The sequence goes on along the minus strand of JAREIS010000701.1, from coordinate 44,057 downwards.
CATAACATAACATTGAAATAAAAAAGAAAGAAAGACATTTATTCTCATTATTTCCTTCAGTACCTGTTATATTTTCTAGTTTGTTCTAGCTTTAATCCCAGCTGGCAGCTAAGCACCACACAGGCACTCACTCCCTCCCCCAGGGTGGGGTGGGAGCAGAATTGGAAAAAGGTGAAACAGAGCTTGAGATAAGAACAGTTTAATAATTGAAATAAAGTGAAATATTATACTAATAATAACAATGATAATAATGCAACAGAGAGGGAGGAATAAAACCCAAAGGAATCAAGGGATGCACAGCACAATTGCTGTCCTGACCAATGCCCAGCCCAGCCCTGAGCAGTGACCAGTGCCTCCCAGTTCATGTACTGGGAATGCTGTTCTGTGCTGGGGAAGATCCCTTTGGCCAGTTCAGGTCAGCTGTCCTGGCCCTGCTCCCTCCTGGCTTCTTGTTCCCCTGCTCCCTGGCAGAGCAGAGCCTGGCAAACTGAAAATTGATTTACAGTGAACACTAAACCATCCATATGTTATCAATATTATTCTTATACTAAATCCAAAACACAGCACTGTTCCAGCTACTAGGAAGGAAATTATCTCTGTGCCATCTGAAACCAGGGCAATAGAGCATTTGGTGATGAAATGGTCACTCACTCAAGAATTCTTCTCTTTTTCTTTTTTCCTTAGATTGAAGATTTCTAAATCATAGCTTGTGTCTGTTGGCCAGAATATCAAAACTCTCTGATCCTGCAGGTTTCAAAAGATATTTCCAAGGGAGGTAAGTCATACCATTCCTTATTTTCTCAATGTTTTTGTGGATATTTCAGATTTTTATAAAGTTTGGTACCCAGAAACATTTATCAATCTTAACAATTCTTAGAAAATGTGTATTAGAGTGTTCCACTGGTTGTATTGGTCTGGGGTGGTTGCAATACATGGTTGTCAAAACATCCTGCTGCAGTTCTGTGTGATGGTTTCCATGCCCAAGGAAATTATTTTGTTACAAAATTTGGATAAGGCAAAATGAAAAATACCCAATAATCCCTCTCTCATATTATTGTCTGGAGAATGTTCAAGAACTGCTTAAAAAGAAAATAAACAGTACAACCAGGCAATGGTAACAGTGTCTTCTTTTTCTGTAATTTCTCAGTGCTGATGGATCAATCATTAAATATAGTTCTTGATGCTTTACAGGCTGTGATGAATTTCATCTTGACGATACATGGCAAATGGGGAATGTAGAAATAAAACAGTCAATGCAGCATTTCTGATCCTGGAATTTGGGAATATCCCAGAAATGCAATCTTTTCTCTTCCTCCTTTCCTTGTTTTTCCACCTGCTTTTCCCATCTCACTGTTACTACACTTTTTTTGTGGAAGTCTAATAGGTGTCCTACCAAAAACCTGGACTCTCAAAGCACTGGATAAAGTCTTCTCAAATTTTAACACTGTTGTGTTACTCCACTGCTCATCTACAGTCTGAGAAATAGAGAAGTGAAGGATACTCTGAGCAAAGTGGTCAAGAAATATGAATATTTCCTAAAAGTTAGGGAACTGTAACCATTTTTTCCCCTAGAAGACAATGAAAGAAAATAATGTATTTGAGGAAAGCTTCTTATTACATTTTTAGTCCTCAGAGCCTGTCATATTTAACCTTGACTTTTTACTATCAACTTTGCTAATGTGAGTGACTTAACTGCCCAAGTGAGGACAAGGCACTTTTCTTTGGAAAAGGATTCTCTCTTTATGAATTGCAACAGTTGCCTGGGTGTCTAGTTCAGATTTCATCTAAGCAGTGATTTCCCCAAATCAGCTGATTGCAATCCCACTCCTCTGAACAGTTCCCTATTTTACTTTATCAGCTGAATCTTAGATTAATAATTTAGATTTAAGCCATAATTTTTTAGACCACTGAAGACAGGTCTAAAGATGAATGAATCAAATTCAGAGGGAACAATCCTGTCTCTCATTTAGAGTAACTATACCAACATGGCTTTATTTGTCTCAGTGGATGTGAAAGCTACACAGCTGCAAGTCTGAATACTTTTTTAAAAGTTAAATTACATGCTGGTAACTCTTAACTGGTTCCACACTTACACATTTCATATTCATATTTGTTTGTAATTTTCATCTCAGCTGTTTTCAGGCATTTATGTGAACTTCAAAACTTTTTTTCTAGGCCAAACACTGATGGCAAATGTAAACATGAATTCTACAGCCATCCTCTGTTAAGATAAATGCCACAGAGCAGAGAGGGATGTGCTGCAGGTCTGATGGAACAGAGCACAGGGCCTGAGGTGCTGCATTTAAACCTGCATGTTTGAATGCAGAGCTCAGTGCATCAGGGTGGAGGGAGGGAGCTGGGAGTTAGGGGGGCTGCTGGCTCCTGAACCTGTCTGCAGTGTGTGTTGCAGTGACAGTGTTGCAGTGACTGTTGCAGTCAATCTCTGTGTTACAGTCAGTGTTGCAGTCACAGTGTTGCAGCCACTCTGTGTTGCAGTCACTGTGTGTTGCAGCCACAGCATTGCAGTGACAGTGTTGCAGTCACAGTGTTGCTGTCACTGTGTGTGTTGCAGTGAGTGTTGCACAGTGTTGCAGTCAGTGTTGCAGACGCAGAATTTCAGTCACTCTGTTGCAGACACAGTGTTGCAGTGACAGTGTTGCAGTCAATCTGTTGCAGTGACAGTGCTGCAGACACACTGTTGCAGTGACTGTTGCAGTGAGTGTTGGAGTCACTAATGCAGTGAGAGTGTTGCAGTCACAGCTGTTGCAGTCACAGTGTTGCAGTCACTCTGTTGCAGTTACAGGGTTGCAGTGACTATTGCAGTGACAGTGTCTGGGCTGACACTGCAGCTGACCCTGCAGAGCAGGCTCTGTGTCTCTGTGGTTTGGATGAGCAGCTTTGCAGGGGTGGCTCTGTGGCATTTCCTCCCCACCCGCCATGGGGTGCATTGTGACAGAATGCAGCGCTTGGCACTGCCCGGGCACTGCTGTGCTGTTCTGGGAGGGAAGGTTGATGCAGGAGAAGTCTGAGGCTTCCTGAGCTGTCTGTGACCAGTCTGTGTGTCTGAGCTCTAATGAGCCCTGCTGGGAACACTTTGTCCAGCTCTGTTTCTGGTCTCGCACCTCGCACTGGGCTCTATTAAAGCTCCGAGTGAGTTTGTTTTCACTTCTGCCTTGTCATTTCCTCAAAGCACCTTGCCAGCTTTTGCCACAGCTACGAGGAGCAGGGAGGTGGCACCACGGTCCTGCAGGGTTCATTAAAATGCTGACAGCTTTAATGAGTCTGTGGTTGTTCTTCTGCTGCTGCCCACAGCGCTGGAAGCGGTGTGTGGTTAATTAGGGAGCTCCCAGCTGTGCTTCAGTGAATACCTACAGCTTAATTTCTGTTTGTCTTTTGGTCTAATTATGTGTGACAGGGAGAATGGAAATGGAAACATTTTAATAGGGAATTGGTCTTGCTTATGCCCTGGTGGGAATCAGGCAGAGAGAGGAAAATTATCTTTGTGATCAAGCAGAGAGAGACTTGAGTCAGAGTTTGTTTCATGTGCTGGCAATAAGACAATTCCTATTCCGGTCTCTTCAGTTACTGCAACCCCCAGCAGTGCCAAAAGCTTTGTTTGCAAAGCCTTTCTCTGCTCTGATTAGCACTACCTTTACCTGCTGTACTAATTATACACAGAAACAGAAGAAATATCCATCACTATTGCAAAAGGCTTTCCAGGCCTTTTTTAATCATTGAAAGAAAAAAATCTTAATTAACAAAAAAGTCATATCTTTTACTCTGATCCCCCTGCTCTCCAGTTTTCTCAGTACATGAACCCTGAAAAGAACTGGCTCAGTGGGGAGATGGAAAGGTGATAGAAATTTTCGGGCACAATTAGAATAAGAAATACTTAAACAATAATTAGGAAAAACTGAATATCTGTCTGGAGATCATGATGAGTCATGCCACTCAGGTGTCTGTACTGGGGCATGTTGCAATACTACAAGCTAATAGTTTTAAATTAAAGGACAGTAGATTAGCCACTTAGTTATTAGAATATATATAAGGAAGAAGATTAACATCTTAATTATTAGATTAAATATAAGAAAGAAATTTTTTAGGATGAGGGTGTCAAAACAATTAAATAGGCTGCCCAGAGAGCTTTAGATGCCCCATCCCTGGAAATATTCAAGGTCAGGTTGGATGGGGCTCTGAGTAACTTGGTCTAGCAGAAGGTGTCCCTGCTCATTGAATAGGGGTTGAATTAGATGATCCCTTACTACCCAAATTATTCTAGGGTAACCCAAATTATGAGTGTTTCCAGTAGCTTGAGGGAGGTGATCCTTCCCCTCACCCCAGTACCAGTGAGTACTGTGGGAAGTTCTGAGCTCCCAGTAAGAGAGGGACACCTGTGCTGGGGAGAGTTCAACAAAGAGGCATGGAGATGGAGAAGGGACTGGAACATCTCTCCTATGGGGAACAGCTGTGAGTTTTTACCCTGGAAACAGCAGGCTGTGGTGGGATGTTATCCATGGATAAATCTCTAAAGTTAGGAGATAAGTGGGAGACACACACAGTGGTGAGCAGTGACAGGACAAGGCACAAACTGAAACATGAGAGGTTCTGTCTGAGCATCAGCAAAAAAATCATTCATCTGTCAGGGTGACCAAGCACTGGTACAGGTTGGCCAGGGAAGTTGTGGTGTCTCCATGCTCGAAGATGTTCCAAAAACACCTAAAACTGGTCCTGAGCACTTGATGCTTTAGGTGGCCATGCTTGAGCAGGGGCATTGGGACCAGACAATAACTGAAGGTCCCTTCCCACCTCGACCATTTTGTGTGACTCCAGGGTAGTGTCAGTGTGCAGCAGAGTAGAAAACAGCTCCAATTCATTATCTGGTAACGATCTGCATGCAAGGTTTCCCATCCATGACTCATAGATCATAGGTGTGGTTTGTGGTTTGCAGACAATGTCGTCAGGTTGAGGAAGGCTAAGCTGGTTTCAGCACCAAGGTTTGGGTGACACCACCAGAGCAGGAAAGGGAGGTGGTGTTGAGCAGGGTGACCTCTGTGAGAACAGACATGAGGCTGCCTTCACATGCTGTGACATCTGACAGTTCCAAAGGGCTGGACTATAGATCCACCTCGGACCAGGGTTAAGCCAATCAAAGCCAAAGCTGGTGGTGCCTCTCCAAAAAATATTTGTAAAAGGGCAAAATGCTGCATGGCAGTGAGAAGTGAGGCAAAACAAAGTGTGAGAAACTCTGAGCTGCTCTCTGGTAGGTCAGCCCCCAGCCTGGTGTTTGGGGTTGTTATTCCTCCAGTACAGGACCCTGCACCTTGTTGAACCTCTTTAGGTTTCTCTCTGCCCAAGGCTCTGGCCTGTCAGGGTCCCATTGAATGACAGAAGAGCTTTCTGATGTAGCACCCACTCCCTCCTGTTTTGCATCATCAGCAGACTTGCTGAGGGTACATTCTATGCCTTCAAAGATAAATTATCAGAAAATTAAAAAAAAGCCTGAAATAAATGCAACTCTTCCTGCCACAACGGATCAGGCTTATCTCTGCAGTACTGCTTTTGCCTCAGCCTTATTTGACATTTTCTACCTCATCACCACACCACAAGGGCACCTCCTGTCCCAGTCAGGTCTGATCAGCTGATCCAGTGGGAGAAAGTTTCCAGTTCAACCCACAGGCATTTTACAGGTGCAAAGAAAATGCTTCATCTGAGGTTCAAGGACATTGAAGGGGAAACAGGGTGTAAACAGGCTGATCTTTAGTCTATTGAGGTATCCTAAGAGGGTTTCAGGTTGGTTCTAGAAACCCACATGGTTGGGATGGACAGGGATCTGACAGGAAGGTCTCACAGATATGTACGTATAGCAGAAAGATCTTTGAATGTAGAATCTGAATAAAAATAGAAATGAAAGCAAGTTTTGATATAGAAGAAAAGAATTGCTGAGCCAGTCGTACTGGACGACTAGAAAGCAAAGGGTGAGTGAGTTGAAAGGGGTTTTTATAGCTCAGAGCAAAGGATAAATCTACTTCAAACAGAAAAATTTTTACCAAGCAAAAAGATTTCACAAGCAAACAAAAACACCATGTTGCAAGTAGAAAAACAGGTCTCAGAATTTTCCACTGCAAAAGAACAAAACGAAAACAAAACAGCATCTAGCTTAAACTGTAACATACTAACTTTTTGTGATTGGAAAATATTAACATGCATGTGGTAATATTAGTAGTTATGATAGGCTATAGGTAATAGTAAACGTATTCATTTGTTGTCATGTATTAAGATGCTCAGCAAAGAAAAGTATGTAATGCACTGTAACCAGAACTAGAGTTGTCTTCAGATGAATACACAGCTGAGGCTGACAGGCTGTGGGCTGGACTCTTGTCACCAACCTGTGAATTGCTGAACCATCTGGAAACAATAAACAGCATTTTAAAAACCCAGTCTAAAGTCCCACATCCCTCATTTCAGCTCTTACACCACATGATCACCCCTTGCATGTGGAGATGTCTCTGTTCCTGACAGGCTGGATAAATGTTCTGTACATGTTGGATCCACCTGCTGGCTTGACTGCAGGAGGCTAAGGGAGGCAAGGGGAGCATTTGCAGCATTTGGGGACTGGGATCTGTATTGCATCGTCCCAATGTGATGGTTTTGGAAGCTAAACCAGTGAGAGACTCCAAGTCAGAAATACAATTTAATAGGAAAAAAGAGAAAAATAAAATACATGCAATAGTACAAAAGAAAAACCTTGGACAGAGTCAGAATACAACCTGACACCCTGCTAGAAAGGGTGGTGGCAGCAGTCCAGATGAAGTGGTCTTCTTGAAGCAGTGATCCTGTAGAAATCCTGGCAGTGATCCTGGTAGCTCTTGTCTTCTGGAAACCAGTGGGTAAGGGCAGCTCTGGTGTTCCAAATATAAGTTTTTATCTAGGGAGGAAGGGCTTGGCTCCTCCCCCTGGCTGGAGCATCTCCCAGTGGGATGATGTAATTTTTTCAGTCATGCTGAGAGGCTCAATGGCCATGAACAGGAGATATCTCCTGGAGGGAGGATGGGTCATGGGAAAGATAAAGAACATTGCCCAATCTGTTTTTTCATAGATGGTCCATTAACAGGAGATATCTGCCACAGAGATAAGGATCACTGCCGCACCTGGTTGCAGCAGATGGTGATAGAATACAGGCTTTTGGGCACATCTTTACATTGTAACCCGGGACACCCACCCACAGTCTGGCTCAGCTTCTCCCAAGGAATGTCATCTCCTCATTCTCACTGGTTTGCATCCAGTTCCCAAGAAGGCTGCAGACACCAGCAAGTTTGAACATGCCTTTATTGATGGCCAGAAAGCAGAGCTGGAGCAGCAGTGGGAGAAAGGGAACAATGGGAAGCTGTGTGTACTTGGGACCTGCATTTTCAGTTTGCCATGGAGACTCTCCTTACTGCAAAAGCCTGTGCCTGCACCATGGGGGCTTCTCTGAGCTCTGTTCAGCTGCCCCTGGGAGCTGCTGAGCACCAGCAGGTGTCTGATGCATTGTGGAGAAGGAGCACTGAACATTTTAGTCAGAGGATGGAGAGCCAGGCAGCTCTTGGAGTGCAAACTTCCTCAGCTGCTCACGTATCCAGGGCTCAAAATATGAGACTCTGGTAAATACCTTAGGGAAGAGTCTGTCTCCAAGTCCATGAGAAACAATGCCATGAGCCTTCTGATTGCAGACTAATGGGCCACCAGAATCACCCTGTGTCATGAAAGGAGTGAGAGGGGTCAGACATGCTCTCCCTGCCTTAAGGAACAAGTTTCCTTTTCCCTCCCTCCATATGCAGAACCTCCTGTTCCAACCACCTCCCCCTCCTCCAGCTCTGCAGGGTTTGTAGCTGCCTCACTACTCCTCTAAGCCCACCCATGAAACAATTCAGGCCACCAGGCTCTTTGAGATTCAAAAGCACAAACCATAACCAATAGGCCTACTTTATACATGGAGAAATGTCTAAGCCATCCTAGCAAGGCTATCACAAAGAATTTACACACCAAAGCACTAGCTAAGCTGGGTAGACCATCCACAAGTAAGTAAAAATGCAAACAATGTTGATAGTTAGGAAAATGCACCCCAATTCAGGGAGCACATCAGCTTCAGAGCTCCAGCTCATCATTCTAAAGACCCTGATTCATTCTGGTGTCCTTTTACCTTCACCTGAGAACCAAGCTGTCTGTCAAGTCCCAACCTCCTCCCAAGCTTGCAGCCCAAAACAACACTTACACAGTAAGGTGCCTTTCTACTCTTCTCAACCCCAACACACATCATGAGCTGACGCTTGTATTTAGAAAATAGTTCCAGACATGGTTCTTCTGTTTGCACTTCCTGTTCCACCTCCATCAACACATTACTGGGGTGCCCTGCCCAAGATGTCCAGCCCCAGCCAGCCACCGTACATTTAGTTCCTGCTCTCACACGTTCATTTTTCCTGGGTATAGAGATAAATTGCACATTCTCATTGATCCTTGCCCTTGGCTTCAGCTGTCAGGCAGAGAGAACACGGGGTTAGAGCCAGCCAAAGATTAGGAACAAGTTCAGAGATTTGGAGAGGTGAGCAGGGGGTGATCCCTCAGGCAGGAAGGGCCATACCTTCAGAAGAACAATGTCATTTTTGAAGTCATCAGGGCAATATTTCGGATGAATGACCCAGTCTCTAACACGGATCCTCTGCTGGCTCCGTTCTCGGACGCTGATGTTGTGGGCCCCCAGAATCACAGTGACCCTCACTCTCCTGCCAGGAAACACCAACATGTTCCAGCTGCATTGGCCACAGGAACACAGCCCCCAGTGCAGGGGGATGGAGGGAGCTGGTGCTGGGATAAATCTCCCCAGAGAGCAGCTCTCAGCAAGTTGTCCTCTGCAAGCTGGGTTCCTTCCAGAGCCCAGCTGAGCATCCCTCACCCCACACTCACACAGCTGGGAGCTGCTCCATGCTGGAGGCAAAGGGAGGCAGGGGAGGGGAGACACTGGACCCTCTTGTGCAGCAGCAGCTCTAAGCCATGGTAGGATCCATGAGCCTGGAGACCCCTGTGAGCATTCCTGTCCCCAAGGACACTCAGCCCCTGGCAGACAATTCCTGCAACTCACAGAGGGTCACTCAGCTCCACACATCCCTGCTCTGCCTAAGGATGCTGTTTCAGGGTGCTGTTTCAGGGTGCTGTTTCAGCCCAGACCAGGGCTGAGGCTCTTCAGGACTATCTGAGATTGGAAAAAGTCAACTGTACAAGAAAGACAGGGTCTTACCCTTTTTTAGCCACACAGTGAGCTGCTGAGAGCACTGCATCTGAGCGAATCAGGAATCCTCCACAGCGACTACTCCGTTCTGAAGCTTTTATTTTTACATATGCCAGGTAGGGTCTGGAGTGGTGCTTAACTTCCTTCCCACCAATGATCCTTCCTGGAAGAGAGATGGGAAATGTTCATATGATGTATTCTGCTATTTCCTCTCAAATTTCGGGCTGCATGAAGGGAGAGGGTCATGCTCTGATGTCATGTGCCAGTGATACCAGCAACTCTCCTTCCTGGGGCTGTCCCAAGCATTGCTGGTGCAATGGAGAGAAAGACAAGCAGCTCTGTCTGGGGTGACTGACCACCCCTGGCTCTGGATAGCTCAAATGCCAGCAAAGGGCACAGCTCTGGTGCCTCTAATGCCTCACTGGTTTCAGGCACACCCTGAGCTGAGAGATAAGAGGAGAGAGGAAAGTAGGAGAGTAGAGATAGGAGGGAGAGAAGGCAAAATAGAAATCTTGCCTGAGATTGACTACTCAGTGTCCACCTGTGCCCTTGCATGTTCTTGTCTAAGTCCCCTCTCTGTGTACTCACCAGCCCCAGCCCAGGGCAGGAGAAAAGCACTTGAGATCAGAAGGAGAAGCAGCATCTTCTGCCACTGTCCTGAGGACCAGTTGCTGTGGCCAGGCAGGAGACAGGTACAGAATGATAACCTCTATAAATGTGGTGTGGAGCTGAAAGAGGAAACCTCAGCCTGCCTGCAGCCCTGTCATTCGCTGCTTTTGTTCTCACAACCCCAGGCTGTGGCTTGGAGAGGGGTTCATGACATTCTCTGCATTTTCATCACCATCTTCTCAAAAAGCTGGAGAGATCTGGGCTTGTTCAGAGCACCCAGAGTGCCCAGGGAGACCAATGGGGTGTCTGTTGAGTGCATATCCCATCAGAGACCTTTGGAGAGAGTCCCTGGGACACTGCATGTGGGCTGGTTCTGTCTGCATGATTTTACTTTTTGATTTTTGTTTCCCCCTGTCCTCTGATTGGAATGGGGAGAGCTGGCTGGGGCCAGGCAAAGATCCTGGTTCTTATCAGAGGGGCTGACTGCCATCAGAGATGTCCTTGGGAAATCAGAAATCACCAATCAGAGGAGCTAAGGGACAAGGCCAGTGGGAGCCTCACAGCCTCAAGCACTGGTGCTCTAGATGATGTGGCAAGTGCATGGTGATGAGAAAGGCTGAGGTGCAGCTGGGAAGGCAGAGTGTGGGCCCAGGTGCAGATCAGCAGTGCCCTGGCCAGGTGCAGGCCAGCAGGAGCAGGGTCAGTGTCTGCAGGAGAAGGGCAGAGCCCTGCCTGAGCCTCTCTGAGCCCTCCCTGGCAGCTCTGGCTGCAGAGTTACAACCTGGAAGGGACTCAGCCCTCATTCCCTGCCCCTCCTTGGCCATGAGCCCAGCCACTGAAACCTCCAGCATGTTCCCAGTCTTATGTGGCTTTGGCCAAGAGAAATCCCACAGATAAATCCTCTAGAGCATGCTGGCATTGCCCCTTGGCCTGTGTTGTAAAAAGACACTGGGCTGTAGTACATGCCCTGGGGATCCTCCTGAAACCTGTCTGCTGGAAGGGATGAGGGGGGAAAGGAGGAGCTGCCATTAAAGCTTGCAGAGCAGAGGCAGCAATCCTCCAGAGCCAGAGTGTGACTGCCTTAGGCTACTTTAGGGCAAATTTGGGAGAAAATTTTGGAATGTGGTTCCTCTAGGAAACCAATTACCTTCCCCAGTTGGTTCAGGGAAACATTTCTTCAGAGAGAAGTGGAGAAAAAAACCCTATTTTTTTTAACAGGCAAACAAAACGCTTGCTAGCACAAAAATGAACAATATTTAATAATAAAACCTCTTGTTGCTCTAAAGAGATGACAAATTCAGCAGAGTCCTTTTTATGGGTTGCAGCCCAGCACACTCAGTCTGGTTTTAGTTCTTCTGGCATTGGGAAGTGTCACAGCCCAGGCCAGGCCTGGTGGGCCTCAGGTTTGAGCTCCCAGTGCTCTTCTTTGTTTTCAGTCCAGAGCAGGTTCAAACAATTTTAAGAAAAAGGAAAAACAACTAGAAAACTACAGTCCAAGGAACTTCTTTGCCTCAGTCAACCAGAAAAACTAACCAAAAGCAAAGGAGAGCTCTCTCCTGCTGCCCACTGCAGGCAGCACAGTCTGTGTGAAGGATGCAGAGGAACAAGTGCAGACTCTGATAACAAACTCTGCACCTCTTCTCTCCCCTTCATTCCTGGAACCAGTTTTAAAGCTGCAGAACTCAATATTCAACAGATCAGACTGGGGATACCAGCAGCAGAAAGTCACCCCAAGACACTGGCTCGCAGCCAGAGGTGACTCTGCCTGTCCCAATCATGGTCTGTAATCCACACCTCCAGTGCTGCAGCCTGGCCTCAGCTGTGCTGGGAATGGAGATGTGGCCTTCAGGTCCAGCCATCCCTTTCCTTCAGCACTCTGGGTACCCTTGTGACATGTTACATAGTGATTTGTGTCATTATGGAAACACACCATGGGATCAGTATAAACAAGAATACTGAACTTAAAGTAAAGCATGAACATGAGACAAAAGACAATGTAATGATTTCCTTCCATTTGTTGAAATCTCTTAGCTGTGAATTGCTAGCTTTTCCTGTTATGTATTTTTTTTTTTTTTTGCCACTATAATTATGACTTGTGTCCATTTTTACATATAAGGAAAACACAGGCTTGTGTGCACATGAAGAGGGTTGTTACTACTGTTACCTGCTCCCTGGGAGTGTAACCTGACAACATGATGGAGCCTTGTCCAGACCTGCTGGGGGCTTGTAGCCACTGCTGCTTGAGTGCTGGCCAACATGGTCAAGCTTCCTGAGACCTGTACCCCTGCAGAGTGGGCATGTCACAGCCCCCCAAGAAAGTGCCTAGAAAAGGGGCAGTGACCAGGGGTAGGACAGAGCTGGTGGAGCACAGACTGCCCGTGTCCCCAGCGCTGCTTTGCCTGTTCCTTATCCACAGACTCATAAATTGTATTATTGATTGAAGTATCCCATTTTGGTGAGTATTGTATAACATAAGTGATTAAAAAACAAAAAACAAACTTAAAACAAATACAACAGTTGCTGGTACAAATGAGCAGGCTTCTTTCTGCTTTTGCCTCAGCCATATTTAACATTTTCTATCTCATCACCACAGCACAAGGGCACCTCCTGGCCCTATCAGGTCTGATCAGCTGATACAATGGGAAAAAGTTTTCAGTTCAACTCACAGAATTTTACAGGTGGAAAAAAAATACTTCATCTGATGTTCAAGGTCATTGAAGGGCAGACAGGGTGTAAACAGGCTGGCCTTCAGTCTGTCTAAGCGTCCTGACAGGGTTTGAGTTGGTTCTAGAAACCCACATGATCTCCCCTTCCATGTGGAGATACCTCTGCTCCTGACAGGCTGGATAAATGTTCTGTACAGGCTCTTGGATCCACCTGCTGCCTTGACTGCAAGAGGCTGATGGAGGCAAGGGGAGCATTTGCAGCATTTGGGGACTGACACCTGCACTGCACTGTCCCACCCACAGTCTCACTCAGCTTCTCCCAAGGAATGTCATCTCCTCATTCTCACACTCATCCAGTTCCCAAGAAGGCTGCAGACACCAGCAAGTTTCAAGATGCTTTTATTGATGGCCAGAAAGCAGAGCTGAAGCAGCAGGGGGAGAAAGGGAACAATGGGAAGCTGTGTGTACTTGGGACCTGCATTTTCACTTTGCCACGGAGACTCTCCTTACTGCAAAAGCCTGTGCCTGCACCATGGGGGCTTCTCTGAGCCCTGTTCAGCTGCCCCTGGGAGCTGCTGAGCACCAGCAGGTGTTTGATGCATTGTGGAGAAGGAGCACTGAGCATTTTAGTCAGAGGATGGAGAGCCAGGCAGCTCTTGGAGTGCAAATTTCCTCAGCTGCTCACGTATCCAGGGCTCAAAATACGAGACTCTGGTAAATACCTTAGGGAAGAGGCAGAATTTACGTCCATAAGAAGCAATGCCATGAGCCTTCTGATTGCAGACTAATGGGCCTCCAGAATCACCCTGTGTCATGGAAAGAATGAGAGGGGTCAGACATCCTCTCCCTGCCTTAAGGAACAAGTTTTCTTTTCCCTCCCTCCATATGAAGAACCTCCTGTTCCAAACACCTCCCCCTCCTCCAGCTCTGCAGGGTTTGTAGCTGCCTCACTACTCCTCTAAGCCCACCCATGAAACAATTCAGGCCACCAGGCTCTTTGAGATTCAAAAGCACAAAAAGAACATAGACCTACTTTAGACATGGGGAAATGTCTAAGCCATCCTAGCAAGGTTATCACAAAGAATTTACACACCAAAGGACTGGCTAGGCTGGTTAGAACATCCCCAAGTAAGTAAAAATGCAAACAATGTTGATAGTTAGGAAAATGCACCCCAATTCAGGGAGCACGTCAGCTTCTGAGCTCCAGCTCATCATTCTGAAGGTCCTGGTTCATTCTGGTGTCCTTTTACCTTCACCTGAGCACCAAGCTGACTGTCCAGTCCCAACCTCCTCCCAAGCTTGCAGCCCAAAAACAACACTTACCTTGTAAGTTGACTTTGCACTGTTCTGATCACCAACACAGATCATTGACCAATGGTTGGAAGTTCCTGAATTACTGCTTACATGGCTCCTCATTTTGCACCTTCAGTTCCACCTCCATCAGCACATTACTGGTGTGCCCTGTCAAAGATGTCCGGCCCCAGCCAGCCACACTACATTTAGTTCCTGCTGTCACAGGTTCATTGCTCCTGGGTATGGAGATAAGTTGCACATTTTATTGATCTTGGCCTTTGTCTTCAGCTGTCAGGCAGAGAGAACACGGGGTTAGAGCCAGCCAAAGATTAGGAACAAGTTCAGAGGTTTGGGGAGGTGAGCAGGGGGAGATCCCTCAGGCAGGAAGGATGTGTTGGGGCCATACCTTCAGCAGCACAATGTCATTTATGGTGCCAACAGGGGAATAGTCGGGATGGATGACCCAGCGTTCAACAGGGATCCTCTGCTGGCTCCATTCTGGGACCCTGATGTTGTGGGCTCCCAGAGTCACAGTGATGTTCACTCTCCTGCCAGGAAACACCAACATGTTCCAGCTGCATTGGCCACAGGAACACAGCCCCCAGTGCAGGGGGATGGAGGGAGCTGGTGCTGGGATAAATCTCCCCAGAGAGCAGCTCTCAGCAAGTTCTCCACTGCAGGCTGGGTTCCTTCCAGAGCCCAGCTGAGCATCCCTCACCCCACACTCACACAGCTGGGAGCTGCCCCACGCTGGAGGCAAAGGGAGGCAGGGGAGGGGAGACACTGGACCCTCTTGTGCAGCAGCAGCTCTAAGCCATGGTAGGATCCATGAGCCTGGAGACCCCTGGGAGCATTCCTGTCCCCAAGGACACTCAGCCCCTGGCAGACAATTCCTGCAACTCACAGAGGGTCACTCAGCTCCAGACATCCCTGCTCTGCCTAAGGATGCTGTTTCAGGGTGCTGTTTCAGCCCAGACCAGGGTTGAGGCCCTTTGGGACTACCTGAGACTGGAAAAAAATCACCTGGACAAAAAACACAGGGTCTTACCCTTTCATATCCACACAGTGAGCTGCTGAGAGCACTGCATCTGGGCGAATCAGGAATCCTCCACAGGAATAAGCCATTAGGCTGGACTGATATAAAGCTTGTATGTCCAGATACGCCATGTAGGGTCTGGAGTGGGGCTTAACTTCCTTCCCACCAATGATCCTTCCTGGAAGAGAGATGGGAAATGTTCATATGATGTATTCTGCTATCTCCTGTCAAGTTTGGAGCTGCATGAAGGGAGAGGGTCATGCTCTGATGTCATGTGCCAGTGATACCAGCAACTCTCCTTCCTGGTGCTGTCCCAAGCATTGCTGGTGCAATGGAGAGAAAGACAAGCAGCTCTGTCTGGGGTGACTGACCACCCCTGGCTCTGGATAACTCAAATGCCAGCAAAGGGCACAGCTCTGGTACCTGTAATGCCTCACTGGTTTCAGGCACACCCTGAGCTGAGAGATAAGAGATAAGAGGAAAGTAGGAAAGTAGAGATAGAAGAGAAGGCAAAATAGAAATCTTGCATGAGATTGACTACTCAGTGTCCATCTGTGCCCTTGCATGTTCTTGTCTAAGTCCCCTCTCTGTGTACTCACCAGCCCCAGCCCAGGGCAGGAGAAAAGCACTTGAGATCAGAAGGAGAAGCAGCATCTTCTGCCACTGTCCTGATGACCAGTTGCTGTGGCCAGGCAGGAGATAGGTACAGAATGATAACCTCTATAAATGTGGTGTGGAGCTGAAACAGGAAACCTCAGCCTGCCTGCAGCCCTGTCATTCGCTGCTTTTATTCTCACAATCCTGGTCTGTGGCTTGGAGAGGGGTTTAGGACATTCTCTTCATTTTCATCACCATCTTCTCAAAAAGCTGGAGAGATCTGGGCTTGTTCACAGCACCCAGAGTGCACAGGGAGAGCAATGAGGTGTCTGTTGAGTGCATATCCCATCAGAGACCTTCGGAGAGAGCCCCTGGGACACTGCATGTGGGCTGGTTCTGTCTGCACTTTTTTTCTTTTTATTCTTTGTTTCCCCCTGTCCTCTGATTGGAATGGGGAGAGCTGGCTGGGGCCAGGCAGAGATCCTGGTTCTTATCAGAGGGGCTGACTGCCATCAGAGATGTCCTTGGGAAATCAGAAATCACCAAGCAGAGGAGCTAAGGGACAAGGCCAATGGGAGCCTCACAGCCTCAAGCACTGGTGCTCTAGATGATGTGACAAGTCTGTGGTGATGAGAAAGGCTGAGGTGCAGCTGGGAAGGCAGAGTGTGGGCCCAGGTGCAGATCAGCAGGTGCCCTGGCCAGGTGCAGGCCAGCAGGAGCAGGGTCAGTGTCTGCAGGAGAAGGGCAGAGCCCTGCCTGAGCCTCTGTGAGCCCTCCCTGGCAGCTCTGGCTCCAGAGTTACAACCTGGAAGGGACTCAGCCCTCATTCCCTGTGCCTCCTTGGCCATGAGTCCAGCCACTGAAACCTCCAGGATGTTCCCAATCTTATGTGGCTTTTGCCTAGAGAAAACCCACAGATAAATCCTCTAGAGCATGCTGGCATTGCCCATTGGCCTGTGTTGTAAAAAGACACTGGACTGTAGTACATGCCCTGGGGATCCTCCTGAAACCTGCCTGCTGGAAGGGATGAGGGTGGAAATGAGGAGCTGCCATTAAAGCTTGCAGAGCAGAGGCAGCAATCCTCCAGAGCCAGAGTGAGACTGGCTGTCCTGGTTTAGGGCAAATCTGGGAGACAATTTTGGAATGGGGTTCCTCTAGGAAACAGATTCAAGCATTCCCTTCCCTAGTTCATTCAGATAAATATTTCTTCAGAGAGAAGTGGGTAAATAAAACTCTTTATTTAAAAGGCAAAACATTTCCCAGCACCAAAATGAACAATATGAAGTAATAAAAAAAACCCTCTCGTTACTCTGAATTGTTGAAAAATTCAACAGAGTCCCTTTTCTGGGTTGCAGCCTGGCTCAGTCAATCTGTTTTTAGTTCTTCTGGCATTGGGAAGTGTCACAGACCAGGCTAGGCCTGGTGTGCCACAGGTGTGAACTCCCAGTGCTCTTCTGGGTATTCAGTCCAGAGCAGGTTCAAAGAATTTTAAGAAAAAGGAAAAGGTAACCGACAATCTAGTGTTGCTGTAGCTAGGGGAGAGGTGAAAAAATACAGTAACACAGTTGTCACAGTGTGACTGGGGTTTGCCAGTTTTAATAGATTTAATTTCTCTTGGGGATCGAATTTAGGAGTAAAGACAAAGCAGGCTTAAAACTTAAAAGGGTACAAGAAGAAATTTATTAACAACACAAAACAATTCAGAACGAGATTTCCAGATTATTCCCTCCTCCCCCTTTCCTCATACCAGCAACATACAGAAAAACACTTCAGTCAGTTATCTACTTAAAAAATCATTTCAGTTCACTCCAGAGAGAAAAGTCCCTTCTTTTAGTTTTAGGCTTAGAGGGTGTCTCACTCTCATAACTTGCATCTGCCCGGAAACCTACAGATTATGATTTTCTTCCTCCCAGTCTCACAGTCCTTCCAGAGCTGTATATGGGTTGCTGAAACACATGAGGTGTCATTTTAAAGGCAGGCTGCTGAGAACACAAAAAGTCTCTTTATCTCACTCTTCACCAAATGTCTCTGTCCAATTCCAGTCCCAAAGACAGAGAGCTCTATTTCTTGAAGCAAAAAAAAAAGTCTTCATCTCAGGCACTTAACCTCTCCAAGTATATTCTACAGTTTAAAGGAATTTAAGTAAAGTCACAATCCTCTAAAGCCCACAAAAAAAAAGGTTTTAGGCTACTTATCAGTGGCGACTTTTCTATAAAAACTCAGTCTTCATTCTGCTGACTTCTGTAACTCTTCTTGCTTTATGCCTTTCGTTCTGGGGAGCTCAGGAAATCCGAAGTCTCATTCAGGCATTAAAAGTTAAATTTGTATCCAAAAGGTAAGGAGCCAGGCTGAAGCCATGCTGGGAAAAACGCAGCCACCACATGATGAGATGAGATGGCTGGACTTGCTTCTGCCACTGTGCAGGGCCGGGAGCCGAGCCGAGCCAGGGCCGAGCCGAGCCAGAGCCGGGCCGGGCCGGGCCGAGCTGAGCCCAGGCCAGGCCAGGCCAGGCCAGGCCAGGCCCGAGCCAGGCATCCCCCGGGGCCCCACCGAAAAGCAAAAAGACCCAATTAACCCTTTTTCCCTGTGATTCGTGAAAGCAAAACAGCCTTCCAATTGGTTTCTTGTGCTGTCAGTCACCAAGCCAGGTCTCTGATTGGTCCCTGCAGCCTCAGGGGAGGCTCCCAGAGAGGGGCTGCTCTCTTTGTCTCAAGCCATGTGCCTCTTAGGTGGCTTCCTTGGGGGATGGACCACCATCCCTGTCCCTGCTCCATGTGGCCCCAGCACAACAGGCTTCATCCAGAAAGCAGAAGCAGCAATTTATTGCAGGAATAGACACATTTTTATAGATTGGTTCACTGAACAAGGGATAAAATAAGCTCTTTGGTCCAAGGAAGGCAACACCTCTTGTAAAAATGCTTTTACCAAAACATCACATTCCTCACACACTCCTCCTGTTCACAACACCATGTGCTAAACTTTGTTATTAATTCTTTCCCTTTTGTTTTCCTTTTAGGAGCTTGGGAAAACTCAAACTGCAGTTTTCCCTGACTCTTATCAGCATCCACAAGTCCCCCTTTCTTACTTAATAATAAAAAAAGGATTTATTGTGCTTCCTTGCAGAGCCCCTTCAAGGGAGAACAAACAACTCAAGAGACCTGAGGACACCTTGAGTGCTTAGGAAATTGTCTTGGTTTGATTTGGGTTTCCCAATTTTAATATATTCAACTTCTTTTAGAGATAGGATTTAGGAGCAAAGACAAGGCAGGCTTAAAACTTAAAAGGGTATATAGAAGAAATTTATTAATAACACAGAAAAAATAAGAAACTTAGAATAAGATTTCCAGATCATTCCCTCCTCCCCCCGCCCCCCACCTTCCATATTTCTTAACAACAACATACAGAGAACGCTTCAGTCAGTTTTCCACTTAAATAATCATTTCAGTTCTCTAGAGAGAAAAGTTTCTATTTTTGGCATAGGCATAGGGTGTGTCTTAACTTTCACAATTTGCATCTGCCTAGAGAAAATTTGCAAATTGTGGAACTTCTCCCATCTTCACAGTCTTTCCAGAGCTGTGTTATGGGTTATGCCACACACATGGGGTGTTACTTTTAAGGGCAAGCTATTCAAAGACAAAAATTCTCTTAATCACTTTTTCCATCAAATGTCTCTGTCCATCTTTCCAGTCTTCAGAACAGAGAGCCCCATTCCCTTGGGGCAAAGGATCTTTTTCTTCAAGCACTTCAACCTCCCCCCAAGTAGTTTTCCACAATTTAAAGGAATTTCAGTGTAGTCCAGTCCCCTCAGAGCCCAGAAAAAAGGTTTTTCAGCCAACTTATCTGTGGCATCTCTTCAATCTCTTCCCATCTGGAAACTTAACTCCTATTTCACTGACTTCAGTACACTCCCTGCTTTATTCTTCTCATTCAGGGGAGCTCAGGAGATCTGCAGTCTTATCCGAACATTAGAAGGGTTAAAATTGCACCCAGAAGATGAAGGGAGCTGGGCCGTGCCATCCTGGAAACTGTGCCAGGGCTTTTGGGCTGCATGGGCTGGGTGGAAGAGGCTGGATGGAACTGCAAAGCCCAGCAAGCAAATGCGGGAGGGAGGCTCGGCTGGAACGGAGCCCAGCTGCAATTCCCCAAGCTGCAGGGGCGGCTGGGGGCCTTCTCCTCCCCCTGGCTGCTTCTAAGATGGCAGCAGGGCTTCAGCTGAGCTGTGGCCACGCTGGAGGTAACTAGGATCTTAGCAAAGATTTCCCTTTCCCCTGGCTGTTGTGGCGAAGCTTGAAGAACCTAGAGTAGAGGGCAGGGTGGGTGTGATCTAGCAGGTGGGACTGGGCAGGACAGAGCTTTGGGGTGACATTCTGGGAGCTGCATGGCTGGAGGCTCTCTGACATGAGGAGCAGGGCACTGCCCTGGAGCAATCTTTCTTTTCACTACTTTAACAGAGAAACCCAGGCCAACAGCCCCAGCAGGGACATGAACCTGTTCAGTATTTCAGGTGAGGGCACTGTCATACAACATTGCTTTCCTATTTCACAGGAATTTCTTGAGAACAATGTATTTCTAGCATATTACCATTATGTACTTAGGCTGCTTCTGCTATTTTAGTGTCTGAAAAAAGTAAATCTTAACATGAATGAAGGAAAATCATGGCCACTGTCCTGAGACTGAGCACATAATCATGGTGAGTAATTTCTCATAATGTTAAACGATGATTTGATTAATGATTTGTGTGTTCTTAACCGATGCTCTGATTTGATATTAGAAAACTTAAAAAACCATAAATATGGGTATTCTCAGGTGAAAAAGGAGGTCATTCTTATTTACCAAAAGCCTTCAAGGTACAATTTCAGAAGTAGTGGGAGATCAGGAAAATTCATATGAATTCCCTCCTTAGAGAGTTTTTTCCTCTCTGCTGACCACATAGGGGGATTGGCTCAGAAAATCACCAGCATTTGCATGCCATCAGATGGCTGCAGAAAAGAAATCTCTGTTTGCTAACCTCTCTTTTATGGATAAGAAGCAAATTCTGTGAAATTAAAAGATTCAGTTTTTGAATGAAGAAAATTCATTTCCTTTCTCACTGCAATCTCCTATTTGCTATTGACCCTTCACCTTTGATACAAATTTGGTCCTCATTCTCTGGTTCTTTTATCAGTCCTTTCCCAGACCAGGTGTCTCTGACCACATTGAGGTGATGCTGCTCAGAGCTCTGTTTAGGTTGGTACTGGGTACAGATTTAATTTGTGCAATTCCAATCAAATCTGATTTTTGTTGGATTGGATCTTTTTTCTTACTGAAATTGACAGGAAATTACCAGTGTTTGTATGGAAGGAAGGAAGGAAGGAAGGAAGGAAGGAAGGAAGGAAGGAAGGAAGGAAGGAAGGAAGGAAGGAAGGAAGGAAGGAAGGAAGGAAGGAAGGAAGGAAGGAAGGAAGGAAGGAAGGAAGGAAGGAAGGAAGGAAGGAAGGAATTATTTAAGACTGAAGAATGAAATGTGAGTGCTGGAGTTGAATGAAAACTCTCCTACAGAGACAGCTCTGCCCCTAAAGGCACACAGTCCAATTAAACAAAGGCAACATCAGGCTAATTCTGTCCCTGGAGTCACCCATCCCTTGATGTTTCCAGCTGCTGCTCCAGAACAGCATTTCTGTTATAAGGATGTCAGTGTTTGCTACATCCCCTTGCCCACAGAGGGAGCACAGCTCTGAACAACCATCCCTGACAGCTCTGAAATCAGATTAAATCAATCCCATTGGTAGGAGCTTTAGGGATTTCAAGAGACTTTACTTAAGCCAGGTGTTGGAGGCAGCTCAGCTGTTCCCTTCATGGGCAAAAAATAGAGATGCATTGAGGTCTCTGCCTCTCCGGCTGCAGCCAATCCAACTGAGTTGAAACAAATCTAACAAATTCCTTTTCTTCCTCTCTGTGAGACAAGTCTTTGGCTGACTTTCTATGGTATATGCCATGTGCTAATGTCAACAGATTATTCCAGCTGTGGCAGATCATCTGCATTTAAAATGTAATTTTTAATCTGCAGTGCAAGATGCCAGAAAGAATCATCAGCCCAATGCTGTTCCTAATGTAAGAAAACAAGGGAAATACTTCTATCAATATTTGAACAACCCATTTTGGAGGCACTGGATGTCAGAATTGCTCGAGGTAGGACACTTTACTTCAAAATGTCTATTGTGAATGTATAAAGAAAAGGAAGAGCTAAGGCCAAAACTTACTAAATGGCTCTCAAAGCCACTACACACAAATTACATAAATTGAGGGCTGTTTCTGAGAGGTAGTCTGAACTAAGGAGTAAAAGATTAACTGTCAATAAAACAATGGAGCTGTGAGTGTTGTTGACTGTAATAAAGAGCTAATGATCACTGCAATAGTCTAAAACTTTCATATGGGCTCGGAGAGCAGAATTAGGTAGTTTCCACTACAGCTGCATGGATCTAACAATTAAGAAAACCGATGTGAATGTGCAGTTAGAGACTGCAGGGAGTTTTTCATGTCATTCTCTATCTGTCATGTATAGGCTATATTGAGATATCACTCAGAAATGTGTCCTTTCATTCCTATGTTAATAGAAACAGTCAAACCCAGAAAGAATCCTCTTAAATACATCAGACCATCAAATGTCTGAGAATATTGGGAGTTTCTTTATTGTGCTTGTAATTTTAAGTCATTTGTGGCTCCAGGATCCACAGCTTGCACCTTTGTGTTCATGTCACAAAACCCACAGACAGAAGATGTGAGTCACAGCCTGAAGAGAAATCAGCCCAGGGGGGACTGGTCATGGCAGAGCTGTGTGGCTGCCCTGGCTTTGAGGCTAAGTCCTTCTCTGTGTGCCAGCTCCATTGATGTGGTCCCTGAGTGTGCACAGCAAAAGTGTCTATCCCCGTTCATGGACACATTTCTGGTGCCAAAATGCATTTTGTGCTTGAGATTTGCTGGTGTAGGGCAGTGGCTGGTGGCCCCTTTGGTAAGAGATGCTGAGTCTAAAGGACACAGAATTAACCACCCCTTTCTCCTCTGTGGCAGACTGATCTCCTCTCCTTCAGTGCCTCAGTTTCCCATCCTGGGCAGTGAGGAAAACACAGAGCTGGTCCAGCACTGCATGAATATCCCACACACAGCAACACTCCTCAGGGGAACGATGTGAGTCATGAATGGATGGTCCTGAGCTTCCCCCTCTGCACTTCCTCCTCATTTGCTATGGGTACCTCTGCCTCGAGTTATTCTTTCTTCCTTTGCCTGCCTACAGACAGAGTATTCTATTTGGTTTTCTTTAGTGCTGATTTCTTTGGTCTGTAGGTGTTTTGGTGGACAGGAGTTGGTTCAGATCTTCCCTTCACAGCTTCTGCTTGCTCCATTTGGGAGTGCTTTCCCCAAAGCTGGGCTCTTGGAAGTATGTCTGTCCCACTGACAGCTGGGGATTGATAAGCCTCCTACAGCCTGAACTGCCCTGGCTTTCATCTGAGGTTGAGTTGCTCTAAAGATAATTTCAGGTGTCTTGGAGGAAGGCTGCTGCCCTGTCAGCCCAGTCAGCAGAAGAAACAGAGTGCAAGGAGCAATGCCCATTGCTCCTAAGGTAACAAAAAGGTTTTTCTTTCTTTGGTCTGTGGGTGTTTCAGTTTTTATCTGGGTGTTCCCCTCACTGCAGGAAGCACCTGTTGGGACCAGCTGGGAACACAGACCTGACATCGGGGGGGAGAGCAATTAACCCTACACCCATGATGGAGCCACCCCTCAAAAGCCAGCTCCTCTTAGACAAAGGCTCGGTGGCTGTCTCAAGCAATGACACCTGGAGGGCAGTGACACCAGCACAGCCATTGCCTTCTCTATGTGCTCAGCCCAGCTTGCTCTAGAGTCACACCCTTTGATCCAGTAGCTCTCCAGGAGACTCCTGGGTTGAGGCACTGGCTGTGGTCTTGGTGCAGTGCCTACAGCTCTGACACTCTGTCCCTCTGATCCTCCCAGATGGAGCCAGCAGAGGAACAAGATGCAGGAAACCACACCCTGCCAACTGAATTTGTCCTCTCTGGATTGTCCAGCCGCCCAGAACTCCAGCACTTGCTGTTCTTCACAATCTGCTTGGTTTACAGCATGACTCTCCTCGGGAACCTTCTCATCTGCATGCTCACAGTGCACCCCACCCTCCACACACCCATGTACTTCTTCCTCCGGGTCCTGTCCTTCCTGGATATCTCCACAGCATCCGTCGTTGTCCCCAAGATGCTGGTGAGCCTGCTGTCCGAGGACAGGAGCATCTCCTACCTGGGCTGTGTCACTCAGCTCTACTGTGTGGTTTTTTTGGCAGCCACTGAGTGGTTCCTGCTGGCAGCCATGGCCTTGGACCGCTACATGGCCGTGTGCTGGCCGCTGCACTACGCTGCCATCATGAGCCCCAGGGCCTGCCTCGCCCTGGTGCTGCTCTCCTGCTGCAGTGGCAAAGTGGTGTCGGTGCTGCAGACAGCCTGGGTGTTCACCCTGGCCCTGTGTGGGCCCCGGAGCATCAATTACTTCTTCTGTGACATCCCCCCTCTGCTCATGCTGGCCTGCACGGACACCTTGCCCTATGAGAAGCAGCTCGTCTCCGCCACCGTGCTCGTCATCTTCACGCCCTTCTGCCTCATCCTGTTGTCCTACGCCTGCATCATCTCCAGCATCCTCAAGATCTCCTCTGCACAGAGCAGACACAAGGCCTTCTCCACCTGCTCCTCACACCTCACTGTTGTGACGTTGTACTGTGCCAGTGGCACTTTGATTTGTTTACAGCCAAAATCCAGTAATTCGCAAGATGCTAAGAAAATCCTCGCTCTCATATACACAACTGTAATTCCCACATTAAACCCCCTGATTTACAGCCTGAGGAATAAAGAAGTAAAAGAAGTACTAGTCAGAGTGGTGGCTGTGTTGATGAAGAAATAAAAATTTTCTCATCCATTAATGTACCTTATTTCCATTTTTGGTGGGTTCTAATGGTTTACTAGCTCAGGGGGAGCTGCAGGCACAAAGATCTTGTTCATAACTATTCATAAATATTTTGTCTTTATTCTTTGCCTCAGAAGCAAATTATTTCAAATTTTTATCTCAATTTCTCCCTTAAGAATACAATACATATACCAGATATTTCTTCTAAAGCAGAGCACTCCCCCTGTCTAATTCAGGTATCCAGGCTGGAACTCCTCACTTCCATTGCAGTTCATCTCACCCTCTCTGAAGAATTACTCTTTTACAGTGAGCTTTCCAGGCTAAGCATGCACTAATTGATAGGGACTATGTGTTTTGCTTTGCCTTTTTTCTTCCTTGTTATATTTTCCATTCTTTCCAGGAAAAGAGATCCACTGAATGAAAGTGATAATGAAATTAGTTCACTTTTTTGGGAGCCTTGTGTTTTTTTATTTAAGGTAAGGGGAAAGCAAAGGAAAGAAAGATGAACTAATGGTCATTCCTTATTTCCAGCAAGAACTCAGCACTTGATACAGCACAGTGCCCACTCCCTCCAAGCACTGTGGTTTCTGAGCCACGGCATGAGAGCATTCTGCAAGTCTCAGCTGGAGAAATCCCTCCAGGTATGAAAAAAAGAGTTTCCAGAGGATTAGCTGGTATCTGTCAAGGGCACACAGAGAAAAGGGCTGTTACAACCTAGGAGTAATTATTTGGGAGGGTTTTGAAGTTAGTGCTGGATAGAACAGGTGCTCTGGCTTGGTGAATAGCCCAGGCCTGAGCCTGCAATATTCAAACTGTACTTTCCATACTGAGATCAAGCAAAAGAAATCTTCCTGACCAATACTGACCTTTGAGATCTCTTTTTCATCTGACTCAGTTACCTGGCCATGAAAGCTGTAAAGGGCAAGATAATTGAGTATAATTGAGTTTTTTTTCATTAGTTTGCTTGTAAAAGAGAAAGGCAATGTAAGTCATCTCAGGATGAAATCATTGCCTGACTTCAGAAGATTCACAACAACAAGTTAATGACAAAGTGATTAATTGCATTTGGCAATGTTGTTTGTTTAGACTCCTCTAGGGAACTTGTCTTTGTATTGTTGAAACCCTTTTTTCTTCATAATTAGAACACTGGAGAAAGAGTTAATGAAACTTCATTTACATTTCTACAGACTTTGCTTCTGGGAGCTCATGTACTTTTACCTCTGTGAAAACAGAGAATTTTTTTCTCTGAGAATTTTTTTCTTTTTTGTTTTATTACTTGGAAAGGTAATATTGAAGAAGCATTTATTTTTAAAAATTTAATTACTTTAGTATAATAACAGTGGTGTTAATCACTTTAAGGGACATTGCATTCTAAATGGTTAAAGCTTTTAATTTTGCCTCTTTTTAAGATGTTTCAGACTCTGGTCCAAGGAGAAAGAGACATCCAAAATCATTCATCCTTTTGGAATAAACCTTGTTTATACCTGCTGCAGTGCCTTCCCACCAAACATTATCAGCAACTTTCTGTTTTTCCTGACTTCATCTCATCTGTTTCCTGCTTCCACATGCCACATGTGGATGAAAAATACCCCAAATAAAAATTGATGTGGTAGAAAACATGACAGGAGTTTAGCTGGTGTAAATCAGAATTTCACCTCTAGCAAAGAGCACTGATTTTTGGTCTCTAAGAAACACAGCCATTGGTTTTGCCAGAGCTGAGCTCATTTACACTTACGCCATCCTCTCTCCTCCATAAAAAAGGGAAGTTCTGGTTAAATTATGCCATTCAGTGGATCACAGCTTCACAAATAGACCAGGGCTGAAGTTTGTGCCTGGGTTCATCTCCCCAACCCCAATACATGAACTATTGATTGTAGCATTTTTATGGAAGAATGCATTTTAAAAATATATATATATATTTTAACACTTTAATTTCTTTCTATTAATTACTTTCAGAAGTGTGTGTGAAATCATATTTATTAACTAACTAATTAACTTTTTCTGGCAAAACTGATTTAAATGTCTTTCTTGATATGGGCTGCTGAGCTCAACATGCTGCCACAGTTTATGGTTCTGTCAAATGACCTCCTGTCATGGGTGCATTGATCTCCTTAAGGAAGCTCCAAGAAAACAGCTAAATTAGTCATTAGATAGGTGTTGCTGGTGCAGTGCTTTATTCTTCACTCTAAAACCACATCATGAAGTTTCAGCATTGTTGGAATGGGGTGCTTTAATTTAGCTTATGACATTAAAGATCAGTATTGAGTTTAAATTTTTATTGGCATTACAAAGGGTTTATTAATATACATTTTTCAAGGAAGGAAGGAAGGAAGGATTGTTTGATTTGTTGAATTATTGAATTAATATTATAAGTGATCAGGAGAATTCTAGATGATGGCTTCTGGAGGTCACATGGTTCAGGAATAGTACAAGTTACAAGAAATAATAAATACAGTAAATAATTACAAATAAATTCATGCCCCTTAGAGCTTTAACTAAGACCCCTTGGCACTGAGTTAACACTCAAGAACCACAGCTGATGCCACAATTCTATAATTATCACCTTGGAGCCAGAAACAACCAGCACACAGAAGAGACAAAGAAAACTTGATCTAAAGGAAGCAGAGCCAAGCCCTTGCCCAGTCTCTGGCACACAATGTTCACCCTCCATCAGCAGGGAGTGGGAGCAGCAGCTCAGATCAGAGGCAGTCTGGGTGCAGTCTCTGGTGCCAGCACTGACATTTGGGCAGGCTGATGAGTAAAGGTTCACAGAAATTAGCTGAGAAATTAAATATCACTCAGTTTATACACACAGCCAGCACAATGAGCCCTTCTGCTCCCCATGGAAGGAAGCAAGAATGGAGACTATAAAGAATGTTGAGAAATGTTTTGATTTCAGGACATGACATGAAGTTTTGACTTTTGACAAAGCATCAATAAGTAGCAGAAGGAGGTTTTTCCTCCTGTTTACTTTTATTGATTTCTTTTTTCTTTTTATCATTTTGAGTTTTACTTCCTCTTATCAGTCCATTTTCCATTAATTGTTTATATGTTCTGCGGGAGTTTTTGTTTCTACTGTCAAGAGGGATTTCATTTCTCTCTTGTCTCTCTAAGGGAATTAAACTCAAACAGCTCTAAACCTAAATAATCCTTACAAGTGTGAGAATTTTCTCCCACTAAAGCATTTTCAGAATGCTTTTTTCTGTATATCACCACTGCTGGTGAAGTTACTAATGCAGTAATGTGCAGATGCCATCCTGCTGATGCCAAATTGATTTTTGCCTTTTTTTCTTTTATATATTCTCTGTATTCTTTACATACATATTTATATCTCTGCCTGTTACTGTATTCTAGCTAGTTTTCCCAGTAATTTTCCCTGCCCTGATGGGCAGAAAGACAAAACACATCCCAAGGTCCCTACCCTGTCTTGGTTCTCCCTAGGAACCAAGACTGAGACCAGCTCTTCAAGATATATTTTTATCAACAAAGTTTAGTTTCCATTTAAGGGGGGAGGATTCAGAGAATGTTGAACTGGGGGAAATTGCATCACCTCTTGTGTTCCTAAGTAGTGATTTTTGTCAAATATGCTAATTTGCTAAACTTATAAAACTGTATTCACTCTGGGGGGAGTGTTTGTGGACATTTTCCATGTCTGCACTGCAGGTCTCCAATAAAGACCAGCCTTTATATTCCCTTCTATAGTAACATTATCTCCAAAGGGGGGTGTTTTATTTCCAGGTTCACTAAGGCATCAGTACTAACTTAGAGATGAAGCTACACCAGAGTGCTAAAGAGAAGTGAGCCATGCTGGAGTGGAAGGCTCAGCTGTGATTTCCACAAGAGAGAACAGGGTGTGGGCAGGGCCCCTTGCATGGCCAGCAGCCAGGGTGTGTCATGGTGATGTCTTTGCAGGTGATTTATTACAGACAACTTTTATTAGTCCCTAGACATTCCACCCTACTGCACACTGTGACTGACCTTCCTAAACTGATGGGAGGTGAATTCTGTCCCCATATCACATCTAGAAAGCTGCTCACTTACTGAAGGAACAGGAATATCTGTGATGAACATAGTTCTCTCATGGAAACACCAGATTTGATGTCTTTGGATCTACTGTCTGGTCTGGTTTCTGTATTCCTGCTCACAGAAATATTTTCCCCAGTGTTCTCCTGATGGCCTTTTTCATCTCACTGTTTCTCAGTGTGTAGATCATGGGGTTTAGCATTGGAGTGATCACAGTGTAAACAATGGAGAACACCTTGTCCCTAGGGTATTTCTTGTAAGGCTGGACATAGGTGAAGATGCAGGGGATGAATATTAAGCTCACAACAGTTATCTGTGTTCCACAGGTAGACAGAGCTTTTCGCTTCCCTTCTGAGATGCACATCCTTATCTTAAGCAAGATGACAATGTAAGAAATAATTAAGATTACAAAAAGGGTGATGAGGATCCCTCCACTATTAAACACCATCTGCAGTTCAGCCGTGCGAGTGTCAGTGCAGGCCAGTTTGATGATCTGAGGGAGGTCACAGTAGAAATTGTCCAGTACATTTGGGCCACAGAATGGCAGCTGCAGAAGGAAACCAATTTGTATAATGGAATGAAGGAATCCACCAAACCATGCACCTGCCACCAGTCCTGTGCAGGTGTTCCTGTTCATGATGGACAGGTAGCGCAGGGGCTCACAGATGGCCACGTACCGATCCACCATCATCCCCACCAGCAAAAAAGACATTGCACCTGCAATGAAGTGGAAGAAGAACATCTGGAGGAAACACTCATTGAATGAGATGGTGCTGTGCTGGGTGAGGAGACCTGACAGCAGTTTGGGAGTATTGACCGAGGAATCACTGATGTCAAGGACAGCGAGGTTGGCCAGAAGAAAGTACATGGGGGTGTGGAGCTGCTGATCCACAGCCACAGTGGCAATGATGGTGAAGTTCAGCAGCCAGGTTATTACATAGATGAGAAGGAAGATCACATAGAGACAGTACTGCAGCTTGTGACTCTGTGTCAGGCCCAACAGGACAAATTCTCTCACAGTGGTGGTGATGTTCTGTGATTCCATTCTTTATCCCTGCACAAACGAGAGCAATAAAGATGGCTGTAAATGTGTGTTGGACTGCAGAATAATTAAAACATAGAATCATAGAATAATGTATGTTGGTAGGGATTTCTGAAAGTCCTGATATCTCACAAACTCTGTGGACTGTTCAAGTATAAGACCAGTTTTATAGGAAAAAAAACCAAAACAAACTAATTCCCCTCCATTTAGTAAAAACTTAGGATGTTCCAATTAGTGTCTGTTGCCTTTCATTTTATTGTTGTACACTGCCAGGAGGGTCTATCTCCTCTGTATCCTCATCAGCTAGTTACACACAGAAATGTGATTTCCCGTTTGTCTTCTCTTCTGTATGGGTGAACAAACCCAGTTTTCTCAGCCTCTCCTTGAATGTCGTGTGATCCAGCTCAGTGATTAATTTGGAGGCCCTCCAAGGAAGCCAATCCAGTGTAGGCAGTATCACTGCCTTTCTTGTCCCAGAGTGCTGTGGCCTTGGCACAGTCCTGCACTGACAGAGGGCTGGGATCATTTCCCTGCACTACCTGGCCAGACCTTTGCCAGCAGAGCTGGAGCTCTGTCACCTTCTTTGACAGGAACACATTCTCATCTCCTGTTCAGCTGTTTGTCTGCCAGGGTCATTATCTACAAATCTGCTTCCTAGACAGGCCACCAGCCTCAGCTGACTGCACAGGCTTGTCCTTTTCTAGATGCAAAATGACAAATTTACTTATGTCACACTTTATACTGTTCGTGCCAGCCTATTTCTCCAAACCATCCCTACAAATACCAGCCCTGCCATCCACTGTGCTGACAGCTTTCCCCTTCTTGCTGTCCTCAACAACTCCTATAACCACATGCCTTTGTATAAAGTCGCTCTCTATTTCTCTTGTAGGCCACTTTCTGGTACTGGAAGGCTGCTGAAAGGTTTCCCCAGAGCTTTCTCTTCTCTCCATACATTAAATAACCCCAGCTCTCTCAGCCTATTCCCACAGGGAGTGCTCCAGCCTCCTGACCATCCCTGGGGCCCTCCTCAGATCAGGAGGTCCATGGTCCATTTGTGCAGGTCCCTGTGCTCCCTTTGCTTGTGGCCCCAGAGCTGAACACATTCTGCAGATGAGCTCTCAGGAGAGGGGAGTTTGTGGTAGAATTATCTCCCCTGACTCACTGGCCATGCTGCTTCTGGTGCAGCCCAGGATGTGATTGGTTTGTGGACAGTGAGTGGACACTGACAGGACAAATGGAGTTTGCAATCCACCAAACACCCTCAAGTCCTTCTCTGCAGGGCTGCTCTCAATCCATGCATTGCCCAGCCTTGGGTTTGCCCTCACTCATGTGCAGGACCCTGTACCTGGCCTTGTTGAACTTTCTGAAGTTTGCCCCAGCCCACTTCTGTCCTGCCCAGGTTCCTCTGTATGGCATCCCTTCCCTCCAGAACATCAACCACATCACTCAGCCTGGGAAGCAGCATCTCTGCCTGGAATGCACCTCACCTAAAGCAAGGACTTGCAAGTTAGGCTGAGCTGAAGCTTATCCCTGGAGCTCTCAGTCTAAGTATAGACAAAACAGTCACCCACACAGGACCTGCTTTCCCTAATCCTCCACTCCCACTCTTGTGGCTGTGACATGTAAGTCTGCATTAGGCCAGGTGATCTGTGCACTAAAAAACAAGTCAGGACAAGAGAGGTGGCTGTGTCAGCTCCCATCAGAGTCAAGAAGTCTGGAGAGGGAATGTGCTCACCCTAAAAGTAGCATCACTGTGGCCAGGCTACTCCTCCTTAGGCAGCTCAGTCTCAACCCCAATTTCTTTCCAAGTTCTGGTCTTCCCTTACGTTAGATTATTACAACGATCTCTGCATCACAGTCCTTTTTCAAACTTCTCTTCAGTCAGATAAATGGCATGAGTTAAAAATCACAGAGACAGTGTCTCAAGTTTTAGGAAAATAATGTTTTAATAGCCAGTGAATTTGGAGACACTAAGAGAAGATGGCAGCTGCTCACCTGCACCCACAGCCCAAGATGACTGAGCCATTTCCCTGATGGGAAGTTACTACCTCTATTTGGCTGCTGGAACAAAAATCTAATTTCTTACAAGAAAAAAACACATGCACAATAAACATTTTTTTATTTTCCCCTTTAAATTCTTAAACTATTCCCAAGATGGAATTTCTGAGAACTGTAGAAATGAGAACTTTCTGCACATTTCCATTGCTTCTGGTGAAAATTCTGCAGGAATACTGTAATTTTTTCCCATCACAGTTTGCTCCTTGGAGTCAATGAATAATTCCATTTAAAATCTTTATATATACAATCCTATTTTCTGCTTGAAAATTGCAGATTTTTTCCACAGATCCAAAAAGGAAAGCCACTTTTGGTATGAAATCATGGTATCTAACAATTAATACTGTGTATTCTTTGTTCTTATTTCCCATAAAAAATAGTATTTTCACAGAAGTTTGGGGGAGAGAAAACGCAATTTGCTTTCAACTCTTAATCCAATCTTTCTCTTTTGCCTCAGTAATCTCTCTAACATAAAAGTAAGATTGATCTCCAGCAAAAACCTGAAATAGAGAAATGCTGAGACAGGTATGGCTCGTGCCTGCCGTCCCTCAGACCTCTCCCAACACATGGGGAGTGTCTCTGAAGCTGACTCTGTTAAGCAAGATTATACACTAAAAATGATAAGCAAGCATTTCAGGTCATTTTCCCTTTTGCAGTATAATCACTGTCACTGGCAGAATGGAGAATTAGTCATCCTTCCAGTATTTTTGGCAGAAAGAGCAAATTCCTTTGGCAAATTCCTGTTTCTGTGATCCAACTTCACACAAGCTATGAAATAACATTCTCAAATTAGGAGATAAAACAGCACAGCTCTATTCAGAGGTGCAGGGGATGCAAACCTACCTCTAACAGAAGACTCCAACAACCTTCCCTCATAGGATTCCTGATGCCTTTGTTAAGGGAAATGATGGGAAAGCAAAATCTCAAGTCACCTTGCACTTCTGGTCATTCCAGAAACAGTAACAATAATGTCATTAGCAGAAGTAGATTTTGTCACCATGGGGCTAATTAAAAAGTTCTTGTAGTGCTTCATGTCATGTGGATCAGGACCACGTGCAGATGCAGGAACCTTGTGATAATTGGAGCAGAATTAAAATGGGAATTTTCATGCCAGTGTTGTCACTTCTTCCCTTTGTCAGATGAAAAAATGCAAATTATGACTCTCACAACCACAGACTTGCTGCCCTGGAGCTTGTGTTCAACTGTGCTTTGAAATAAAAGTTCAGTCACTGCGACACGATTGTTGTATCAGTAAAGCATTCAGGGCAGTGATTATTCCAAAATACTTCTCTGCCCCTTTAAAAAAATGCATTTTTCTGGTTATACAATAAAAACTTGGTCTACACACACACAAAGGGCCATACACAAAGATGCCCACCAGCAGGTGGAGAAACCACAGTAACCAAACCAGAGCAATGGACTCTGGTCCAAGGGCTCTCCCAGGAGATGCAGCAGCCCCAGGGCTGGATGTGATACCTGTTCAGGGAGGCAGTGGAGCAGCTCCTGGGTCACTTGTACACTGAGACAGAGTTAATGCCCAGAGACAAAGGGAACATTCTGGAATGAAAGGAGAAAAGCATCTCAGATGGTTCCAGGATTCAGCAGGGATGTTCAGGGCAGGAACCTCACTGGTGTGGCCATGCCCTGCTTGAGCTCAGTGCAGTCAGGATTTCCTGGCTCAGGGCTCTCTGTTCTGTGTGCTGCAGCTGGAGGCACAGGTGTCCATGGTGCCAGGTGCCATTGGCTGCTTGGCCACCTGGGCACTCATGAGTCCATCTTGAGCCCCTGCCAACCAGCACACCCAGGTCCTTCCAGCTTTCCAGGCCTTCTTCCCTAAGCCTGGAGCACTGCATGGGCTTGCTGTGACCTCGGTGCAGGACCCAACACTTGGCTTGGTTGAACTTCCTACCACTGGCCTTGCCCCATGGATCCAACCTGTCCAGATCCCCCTGCAGAGCCTTCCCACCCTCCCAAAACTACCACCCAAGCTGCTGTCTGCCAGCTTACTAAGAGTGCATTCAACCTTCTCATCCAGACCATTAAAAAGGACTGGTCCCAGTACTGAGCCCTGGGGAACACCAGTTGTGATGGGCACCAGCTGGATTTAACTCCCTTCCCCCCCACACTTAGCACTCAGCTGCCCAGACTGGTTTTTACCCAGTGCAGAGCATGCCCAGCCAGGCCAGGAGCAGCCAGTGTCTCCAGGAGAGCACTGTGGAAAATGGAGTCAAAGGCTTTACTGAAGTCCAGGTAGATGATATCCAGAGTCTTTCCCTTACCCACCAAGTGAGACATCTCATCACAGAAGGAGAGCAGACTGGCCAAGCAGGACCTGCCTTTCCTAAACCCAAGCTGGCCAGGCCTGATCAGGTTTTCCTGTTCCTACCATAGGATGGCACTCAAGATGATCTGTTCCCTTCCTGGCACCAAGGTCATACTGTCAGGTCTATAGCTCCCCAAACCCCTCTTCTGGCCCTCCTTGCAGGTGGGAGTCACATTTGATGACCTGCAGTCAGCTGGGACCTCCCCAGTTAGCCAGGACTGCTGATAAATGACTGCAAGTAGCTCAGTGAGTGTTACACTCCCTCGGCACCACTGCATGGATCCCATGCACCCCACAGGTTTATGAGTTCCTCAGCTGTTCACAGCTCACTGCCCAACTCCCCTTGGATTGTGGGCTTCATTCTGCTCTCCATCCCTGTCCTCCATCTCAGGCAGTGAGTACCCCAAGAGCAACTGGTATAAATTGCAGCATCCTTTTGAGTTTGAGCAGGATATGTGGGAGCCCTCACCAGGCATAAAAAGGGCTCAAAAGCAGCAGTGTTAACAGCAGACACTGCAGGAATTAGGCTTGGCCACTTCTCAGCCCAGAACGGTTGCAGAGCACTGCACTGCTCCTCACAGCCTCAGGCTCTGTGCATCAACCCCAGCACCAGGGATTCATCAGCACAGCTTACTGCCAAGGGATGTCAGAGCAGCTGCCACCTCCAGCAGCCCCAGCCCAGGACCCTCCTGGAAATCTTTTTTGAGTCCAGCCTGGACACCAGATGGCTCAGGGGCCCTGCCCAGGCTGGGGGATGTGGCTGCCACTTTCCCCTTTGCAGGTTCAACCAGCAGCAAAGCCAAGAACCTGTCCTAGACACAAAGAGATGCTTGCCTAGGATTTCAGCTTCATCTACAAATTTTTAAGCTGTGAGAAAGGACAGGATAGTCACAAAACACACTCTTGGAAAATTGTTCAAGTCTGAACCATAGTTCAGTGGAAATTAAGGGGCACAAGGAAGGGAAATACCAACTTTAATTAGGAAATCAGTGTCTTACAATTAGTGAAAGAATGTGTAATGCAGACTAACAATACAAATGGTGCAGAGACTGGTACAGAAAACTCAGAATTAAGCCTTGCTGTCTTTAACAGTGTTGCAACTTAGCAGTCAGCCCAGAGCCACCTGAAGGGATAAAGATGTGTGAGGCTGAGAACATTTATTTTTACAGTAGGGAGGTAATGGGAGACACAGCCATAAAACCTGACCAATTAGCATTAACAAGGCAATAACCAGAACCAAATGGAATCACTCACACCAGTTGATGTAGGCAGCCTAGGACTTTGCAAGTGATAAGGATGCAAAGCTCAGTGTCCAAGATGTTGGATGAACACAGTGGGATGCCAGCTGGTGAGGAACTGTGCAGAGACAGGGAGCAGCTAAGAGGAGTTACACAGAAAGGGGTTTTAAGAGGCTGGTTGGGTGTAAACCTGGGCCAGTCAGTGCTGGTCTGGCTGAGCTCTACACTTGACCACCACAGTTCTGGCTTTTTTAATCTTTCTATAACTCTGTGTGAAACCTCCCAGGGCCCCATCTGTGCGCTGCAAGGAGCAAGTGCCAGCTACTGCGCAGCCAGCCAGGATTTGGGGCCAGCTCCTGAAGTCAGACAGGGAGATAGGGAGAGCAGAGACCCAGGCTGTGGTAGCAGCTCCTGGAGCCAGTGGGAATTCACCCTACAGCCACTGAGGCAGGAAGTTTTGGTGTCCACAAGAGCAGCTGCTGGGGGGCCAAGCATGAGCAAGGGCAGTGAGGGGCTCCATGGCCACAGCTGGAGTGGAACAGCCACTCACAGCACGTGTGCTCATTCTGGGGGAGGCAGCTCCGGGTACATCCCACAAAAAGCAGCAGTGATTCAGAGCAGCTGGCAAGCAGGAGACTCCAGGTATGGGCAGGGTTATCAGGAGGGCAAGGGATCCATGTTGGTACCTGGAGATACATGCAAGTGTGGTGGGCCTTTGGGATGAGCAGAGTGATGCTGAGTCTTTGGTGTGTCAAGCTGGAGCAGCTGGCAAGGAGGGCACCTGTGGGATGGGTCAGGAGGGTGGGGTTCATGCTGGAGTGCTGGGTGGACAGAGATCATACCAGTGCTCCAAGGATTGAGTGTGCACCCCTGTGAACCCTGAGGGTGTCACATGAGGCTGCCAGCCCCATCACTCACAGTGCCTGTGTGTCACCTGTGTCCTGTGTGGGACAGCAGCAGCTTGGCTGGGGCTGACAGCCATGTCAGTGTCACCTGTGTGTCATTGTCCATGTGTCTGTGTGGGACAGCAGCTCAGCACCAGGGCTGGCTGAGCCTGCAAACAGGACAGGAACAGCAGTGTCCTCAGCTTGGACAGAAAGCCTGGGTACCAGGCCCCAGGCTGGGGTGTCAGTGGCCACAGCTGCTTTTCACATGGCTGAACAGCAGCATTCACCTCTGAAGGAACAGAGCCACAGAGGGGTACAACACTGGCTCAGATATGGCTGCAGAACACTCTGCTAGCCCTGAGCACTGCAATGCCAGCACTGGGCTGACACAAGGCTTGCACTCAGCATCACAAAGCCTTGCAGCCTGGGAATGGGGCTTCCTGAAGGTCACCAAAACCTGACACATCCAATCGGGATTTCAACCTGCTGTCACCCAAACATGCACCTTGGCTCTACTGCAGAGAAAGGGGTATGGGGCATGTGTGAATTTACCATGATGGGAAGTCTTAACGCACTCAGTGCTTCCAAATCCCACACAGAGACTCAGATGACAGAAGCTCATTTAAACCTGTGATGTATTTAAGCCAAACACCATGCAGAGGCAACTTTTCAAATATCCTGAGTTACACATCCAGGCAGTGAGTCCAAGGCCTGGGAACTCTGCTTAGTGGCAGTCCTCTGTGGGATACAAACAGTTCCTTCAGAAGAGCTGAAGGTGGCAGTTCTCCAGCCATACTTGTTCTCATTTCCAATCACATCCAAAGCCATTGCAATCATAAAGGTTTATACAGGTACAGCAGCAACTTAACTGGGCTGGCTAACCAGCCAGGATGACAGAAGGATGCTGCAGACCACAACATCCAGGGAAGCTCTGAAGCCTGAGGCTCTAAAAACTCAGCTGAAGTAACTAAAGCAGCACTGCTGATTGTCCCCACTGTACTGGCCCACATGGAACTGGGTCTGTAATCCAGAGTATGTCAGCCTGCTCTCACAGCCAAGAAACTGAAGCTCTTGGGAAGAGGAAGGAAGCTGCACCTGACTTGCAGGAAAGACACAGCCCAAGCCACCCATATGTATCTTAAACCATGCTGCTTTCATGGTTTCATGACTATTCCCAAAGCCCCATTTCACCTGGCTGTGCTTACACTAACTGCAAGGACTATCTCCAGTTCCATCTGCATCCCACTCTCTTTTTCCTGCCTGGAAAGCCAGCAGATTGCCATTCTGTCTCCAGTATGTACTGAGCAAATAGTCAGGAGAGTGATCCTTCAGCTACTCTGACTACAGCATGGCATAACCAGAAATACAAGGACTGCTGTTGTTCTGGATGGTAAAAAGTAGGTCTTTATCTGCCTGAAGTGCCTTTTAATAGAATTTTCTAGCTCAAACTTACATCACACTAGGAGTATTTCTCTGGAAGTACTGCTCTAATAAACATCACTGCTGTGGACTTCACACCCTGCAACCCACAGGATATGGAAGTGAGTCAAGGGAAGCACACAGATACATTTCCTGCCACTGTGAGATGATGAAATTG
Source organism: Muscicapa striata striata (assembly GCA_030060385.1). Taxonomy (NCBI): domain Eukaryota; kingdom Metazoa; phylum Chordata; class Aves; order Passeriformes; family Muscicapidae; genus Muscicapa; species Muscicapa striata. The sequence continues at coordinate 6,489 of JAREIS010000701.1, read as the reverse complement.
CAATCTGCTTTACAAGGGAAGAGGCACTGCTTCCCAAAGCAGACCAGGCAGTTTGGAAATTCTCAGTGCCCTGTCGGGGGAACACCCTGAACACAATAACCACCCCATGGGAACAGTAAAAGAAAACCACTCTGGTCTGAGATATGCACAATGAAGGCAATAGCTGAAATGCTCCTTGAGAACGAAGCTGTGACTTGCACTGCTTCACACATTGATGCAGCACCCAGCTTTCCTGAGCCCAAGCTTAGATGTAATGGGCACTTAGCCAAGGCAGAGTAGTCCAGGAGCCACAGTATGATGGTCAGTCTTTGCCCTACAGGCTGACAAAGCAGTGTTCTCCTTCGTCCCTGCCACAGCACTAGGGGGTATGGGAACCTGGAAGGTTTGGACTAGACTCAGCTGAAGGTACTGACACATCAACTTGATACCAGCCACAAAGCAGGCAGAGTCTCCAAGCAATCTGCATTCAGCACCCAACATGGATCTCCTCCCACAGCCACCAAGACCAAGACACTTATGCTCTTCTGCTTTGCCTGTCATCATGGGGAAAAACAGGAAGGGTGACTTTAGGACCTGCTTCCTGCTGCCACATCTCTCGGGGAGAAGACATTACACCCCCAGCTGCTTTGCCAGCAGTTCACACACACACCATGGAAAAGGGAAGATGGGCAATTCCAGAGACACAGTCCTTTTACAGGCTTCTGCTCTTCCCCAAATGCAGGTAATGTTGAGTTTCAGATGGCAGTAAGAGGGATGATTCCTAAACTGGGGATGCACACAGGGACATACAAGAGGAAATGATTGCTCACCCTTTTTGTTTGGGGGTGGGGAAGTGTCAAGGGGCAGCACTCCCCTCTCTGATGGGAAGGCATGCGCTCACACAAACAGGGCCCAGCCCAGCCCAAGTGGGCAGGCCTTAAGCCACGATGTCCTTGAGAGCTGCAGGCAGCTCGGGGAAGATGAAGCGGTAGCCGCTGTGCAGGGTGCGCTGTGGCAGCACCCTCTGTCCCTCCAGCAGCAGCAGCGCCGCTCCGCCCGAAGGCCGCGCGCACGGCCCAGGCGGGCACCGGCAGCAGCGCCGGCCGGCCCAGCGCGGCCGCCAGCTCCCGGGCAAAGGAGCCATTGCACGTGCCAGGGGAGGACGGGGCCACACCGTTGAGGATGCCTTGCACAGAATCTTTCTCCAGGGCATGACACAAAATCCCAGACAGGTCCTGGATGTGGATCCACGGGAAGGGCTGGAGTCCAGAGCCCATGGGGCCTCCAAGTCCCAGACGGAAAGGCAAGAGCATCTGAGAGATTGCACCACCACCTCGACCCAGCACCACACCTGTGGGGAGAAGAGAGTGACACCAGGTGCCCCTGCCCAAAGGGAAAAAGCTCCCTTCACACCCAGACCTACAAGCAGGAGAATCCTTAGCAGGCTGGACTGCAAGTCCCAATAAGGAGAGACAGAAGAACTGATCCCCTTACCCACCTCTTCCCACTCTTGCCCAGCAGTAAAGCAGAGTGACCACTGACAAGCATGATGCCCCATCTCACCTGATCTCACCACAACACCACGAGCTGGGCTCCCAGGGATGACAGCTGCAGCCTCCCACGAGCTCACCAGGCGTGAGAAGAAGTCAAAATCCCCTCCTGGACTGTCCTCAGTGTACTCAGCTGTGGGGCTGGGGCGGTAATAACCTTCAGGGTAACAGCAGAACGGGGGAGGTCAGGGTTGAATGATGACACCAAGCCCCCCCCTTCCCCATCAGACCATCTTCTCTGCCTCCAGGAGCCCAGAACTCCTGTGAGGAAAGGCTGAGAGAACTGGGATTGTTCAGCCTGGAAAAGAGACCTAATTGCAACCTTCCAGTACCTGAAGGGAGCCTACAAAAAGCTGGAGGGAGACTACAAGGGCCTGGAGTGCCAGGACAAGGGGGAATTGCTTCAAATTGAAAGTAAGTTTAGAGTGGCTATTAGGAAGAAAATCTACCCTGGGAGGGTGGTGAGGCCTTGGCACAGGGTGCCCAGAGCAGCTGTGGCTGCCCCTTGATCCCCAGAAGTGCCCAAGGTCAGGCTGGACAGGGCTTGGAGCAGCCTGGGACAGTGGAAGGTGTCCCTGCCCATGGCAGGGGTGGCACTGGATGGGCTTTAGGGCTCCTTCCAACCCAAACCACTCTGGGATTCTGTGAGCTCCATCACTCCACCAGGGACATCCTCACATGAACAGCACAGGGTCTCTGATGGCAATGCTGACAAGTTTTTGAACTACCAATGTGCTCCACAGGTTCAGGATACACTAACACTCAGGCAGCCCCAAAACCCAAACAGGCCTACAAGCAACACACTGAGCTGGCTGGAAGGTGCCTGCTTTAATACTGAGTATCACAGAGGATAAACCGTGACAGCTTTAAAGACTGCAGGAAGCAGAAAGTTGGGAGATAATGCAGGGGATTTCAGATGAGGCCTTACTTACACAAATTGATTGTATGGGATGCCTAAAGGCTTCTCAAAGCTTCTGTTCTAATGACACCATGACAAAGCACAGAGACCCAAATTCCTCTCCAGCAGTACTAAAAAGCTTATCAAGGCTTGCCTAAACACAGTAACGTTGATGGCAATAAAGCTGACATTTCAAGGCAAGAATCCTCCTGAGGAACTGTGTTTCTGTGTGCAGGAAAAGCCTCTCCAGGTCAGCATGAGTCTTGGCCAGGCCCAACCAATACCTACGCCAGTGACGAGGACCCAGGCTCGGGGCGGCTGCTCAGCAGCAGCAATGGCTTTGGCCAAGGTCTTCGTGGTCTCCACGCGGCTGCTGATGACCTCCCTGCGGAAGGCATCATTCCATCTGGGAAAGGGAGAACCAAGGATTAAACACCTCACAAAGACACCCCAGGAACACTGCCACCAAGGGGGACCCCAGCCAACACCAGCTCACAAGCACAGGAGAGGTCACAGGAACTCCCCTCAGCCAGGGCAAAGGGAGGACATGTCATCCTACAGCATAAATGCAGGGGAACTTTGGAAGATGGGGGCACTCCACTTCCCTTAAAAGACTGTGGGGTTTGAACTGCCTTTGGCTGCTGCTCCTCCTAGAAGTCAAACTTTGGTTCTGATTTTGCATCATCAAATGTAGGCACAACACCCAATGTTCCTTTGAAAATGTGGAACTAATTTTTTCTGTAGACCCCAGAGGGAAACTTTCTTCCAAAGGTCTCTCAGAACCTACCAGGACCACAGAAATATTCTGCATACTTGAGGATGCAAATGTCAACAGTTGGTTAACTCAAGAGCTTCCTGGTCATGTTGTTTCCTTCCTTTCCACATTTTCTGACAACACAGGACTGCCTTGCCTCCATCTTGTCCCAACAGCACTGTGGAATATTAAGTTACCTGCGGAAAGGGTTGAGGACATTTTCACCAGCCAAGTTGACCACAGCATCGCACAGGGGCAGCCCAGAGCGGGACAGCTCTTCCTAGGCAGGAGTAACAGAAACATCACATCACACATCAGGCCTCCTCTCTGCCCAAGCCTTCCCTAAAAATAAGGCTCCTGAGAACTTCAGCCAGTTTCTTCCTGACATTTGCAGAGTACAAGTACAAATGGAGCTACAGCAGTGCCCATTCCAAAGCCTGTGACCCATGGAGCACCCAGCAGCCCAGAAGAACATCCAGAGGAGCCAGATCTCCCTTGGCAGGGTCACTCTATGCCATGCAAGACCAGGGCACGCAGGTAGGTTTCCCTGTCACGTTCCCCCTCCTGTGACCACTCTCATCTCATACCCATCTGATCCGATCCTTGCCCCCTCGTCGCGACACATGGGTCACTTGGTGCCCTCGGCTCCGCAGCAGCTGGGTCAGGGCTCTGCCCACGAAGCCTGTCCCACCACCTGGGGAGAGAGACAGACAGACAGACAGGCGGTCACGGATGTGTCCCTGGGCCATCACCCCCGGCAGCAGCGGCATCCCCGCAGCCTCAGCAGCACCGCCGGGCCCTACCCCGCACACCATGGACAGTCCCGCACACCCGGGGGGGAAGAAGGGGCCTGGCTCCAGCCCAGCGGGCAGCACCCGCAACCCACGACCGCCTGTTCCTTCTCCAAAACTCCGTTCCGCTCGCCATTTCCGCTCCCTCACAGCCCCGCTGCCTCATTGCCCGCGTTCTCACGGCCTCGCGCTCTCACAGCCCTGACTGCTCCCTCACGCCCCGCACTCTCACGACGCCGCTCCCTCATGGCCCTGATCGCTCCCTCACGGCCCTCACTCTCATGGCCCCACTCTCACACCCTTGATCGCACCCTCACGGCCCCGCACCCTCAGGACCCGCACTCACCTACCACCACTCGCATCGCGGCACTGCGCATGCACAGAGCAGCACCCACCGCGCATGCGCTCGCCGCTGCGCACGGCGCCCCCCAGCGGAGGGGAGGTCCTTGAAGGGCCAGCGCGTCCCGCCGCTGGAGCGGGGCTCGGCAACGGGTGGGGAACCGGGTCCGGGCCGCGGGGAACGGCCTGGGGCCGAGGGGACACTCGGGGAACGGAGCAGAGCGGGGCTGGAGACAGGGGGTATGGCTCGGGGCTGAGGGGACACTCAGGGAGCTGCCCGGGCCCACGAGCTGCGCCTGGCCCTGCCGAGCAGCGGGACGCAGCAATCAGAGGAGTTGGTCAGAGCAATTAATCAGTTTGTTAAAAGTGCAGGAGTGAACGCACAGAGGAGCTGTGGCTGCCCCTGGATACTTGGAAGTGTCCAAGGCCAGGCTGGACAGGGCTTGAGCAGCCTGGGGCAGTGGAAGGTGTCCCTGCCCATGGCAGGGGTGGAACGAGATGAGCTTTAGGGCTCCTTTCAACCCCAAACAGTCCGAGATTCTATGATTCTGTCATGCTATGAAGTATTTTTAATATTGCTAATAGAAAACAAAGAATTGTGCAGTTGGGAATTAGGCAGGCGCTATTGTCATTGACCCTGAACCTCTTTCTGTGACACCTGCTTGCCCCTCTCCTTGGGGTCATGGAAAAAGAAATTCTTTCAAAGATGTAATTCTGCCACTGGGCTGGAAATGTCTCTTCTGAGATGCAATGGAACACACACTGGAGACACAGCTCCCACCTGCAGGCAGCTGGAGCAGCCTTTGCTTCACACAGAGTTGCCTGTGTTGTCAGCTCCCTTTACCTGTGAAGAAAAGAGGGTGACAACAGCCTGTAGGTAAGATCTCTACACACTGGTGGCTCTTCTGGAGCAGGAGCAAATGCTGGAGATATTTCCAGCTACCTATCCAGCTTAGTCCTCCTAATCATCTATCCTTGTCTGAACATGCAGCCGTAGCCATTGCACCATCCATCCATCCATCATCCATCCATCATCCATCCATCCATCATCCATCCATCCGTCATCCATCCATCCATCCATCCATCCATCCATCCATCCACTCTACAGAACAGGGTTCCCTGGAAGCTCTGGGCTGCCCTTGACATGCTGCAATGGTCTGAGTGAGCAGAAAAGAAAAAACAAGCACAAATGAGCTCTTCACAATTTCACACCTTTATGGTGTATTTGAAGAGCAAGACAAGGCTCTGGTATTGACCAGGGTAATGACAGCTTTGGATATGACAAAACTCCTGGCAGTTGACCTGAGGTGAAGCCATTGACAGCTTATGTTTCATGTCTCTGTTAGGAAATGATAAATAGTGAGAATTCTGGGAATACACCTGCCTGCAGTCAGCACTGTGCCCAGGGCTGTCCTTGCAGCAGAAGTGCTACATGGAAAGGCCAGATGGGTCTGCACCCCTCTAACAGCAACAAAGACCCCATTCCCCCTCTCTCCCAGTCAGCAGAGCATGAGACTTTCAATGCTGGGGTTGTGCTTTGCAATGTAATGGGAGCCAGAAGTGCCCTGGGCCAAGGCTTGTCTGCAGCAGGGTGAGCTGAAGTTGTTAGAAACTTCTAATCTCCATGTGCAGAAATCCCCACTGGACCTGACCAGAGAGATCTGGGAGGGGAGCTGCCTCCCATACAGGTGTTTTCTGCCAGTTAGCTCCTTTGGAAGGCTGGTGGGCACTGATGTTACAATAGTGACTGTTGGAAAATGCTCACAGAAATTCCAGTGGCTCACAATCTATTGCTCTGGTATTTTTTCCTAGCATATAGGGCAGTTGTTATGCATGGGTAAATAGATGTGTATGAGTTTATAGTATAGGTACCTTTAATAGCAAAGGGAGAAAGAGGTAGCTGTGGCTAGTGATGTATTTATTTCAAAGTGATATTACTTGCTTTAAGGAGAAAGTGAACAAATAATTTATTTAAATAATTACTTTCTCTGAAAGGTGACTTCTGATTTCTAGTCAGCCCTGGGATTTATCTTATGATGGAATACAATGATAATTGAGCAGTCCTCTAGTAAAATGGTGTTTCACAGTAAGTTCATGCTTCAGATACTTGATACAAAAGCTTTTAGTTGGTATTTTTGAAATGTGCCTTTTTGAAACAGAATTCCAAACCACTGCAAG
>JAREIS010000700.1:0-78578 GCA_030060385.1 Muscicapa striata striata | reverse complement strand
GATTTTAGGAAAATTATTATCATATGTGTGTTTAGTCCAGGACAGCCAATGAATAAGTATGCAAAATACTGAATATAAACAGAAACTTTTCTGTACTCAGCATGCATGGCTTTGGGAGGGGCTGTCCCCCTGTGCATGCAGACAAAAAAAGAATGCTGCTTTTTAAGGCTACATTGGTGTTCAGGAGTTTTTTCTGTTACCGAATTTTTGGTAATATTCTCACTGCCAAGGAAAGCTCTGCCTCCTGCTCTTCACAAACAGAGAAGGGTTGGTGGGAGACGTGGAGGTCAGAGGCTGCCCGGGGCCACGAAATAACTGAGTTTTCAATATTCTGTGAGAGAAGGAGGGGCAGTAACAAAACTTCTACACTGCAATTATGGAGAGCAGACCTTGGCCTGTTTAGGATGCAGATTTGGAAAGTACAAATTCAGGCACTGCTTTTTTTATGGGAACAAGCCCTTAAAGCCAGAGGTGTCTAGGAAGGATGGAAACACCTCAAGAAAGTAATCTTAAGGGGGAAGGAGCAGCCTGTGCCATTGTGCAAAAAGATGAGCAAGTGAAGAAAATGACTGGCCTGGCTGGGCAAGGAAATTTTGTGGAAACTCAGAGAAAAATGATCAGGGAAGTCAGGAAGAGTTTAAGGATGTTGTTGAGTCATGCAGAAAGAAAATTAGAGAGGTGAAAGCTCCATTATAACTTAACCACACCACTTCTGTGAAATTTTTATTTTTACAAAAAAAAAAAAACCCAAAAAATTATAAATAAACTAATAGCAAAATCAGGAATAACGGGAATGTCTGCTCTTTATTGGATGGAGTGGGGAATATATTAACTAAAAAACAGGAAAAGTACCTAACACCTTATTTGTCTCAATTTTCAACATTAAGAAAACTTTTCCTCAGGACAAGTGTTCTCCTGAGCTGGTAGATGTGAACAGGGAGCAGAACAGACCCCCTGTAATCCAGGAGGAAGCAGCCCAGTTAGAGCTCCCCAAGATCCCTCCAAGCTCTCCCGAGCCGTATATGTTCCCCCCTGAAGACCTCAAGTTGCCCATCAGAGGCAAAAGTGTCCCCGAAGTGCCCTCCCGGACCCCAAAGTCTCCGCAAGATGCATTTCCTGGACTTCAGCACCCATCATGCTCCACGGTTCCAGTAAAACGCCATTCCAGCTGAGACTTCATCCCCCATCATGCCCCGCGCCTCCCAGAGAGACACTGCAGCTGAGCCTAGAGCTCCCATGATGCTCTGCAGCCCCTTTAATCTGTATAATACCTGTACCTACAACTCCCATCATCCCCCGCGCCCCACAGAGCCCCATTAGAGCCCACCAAGTGCCTGCCCGGACCCTGAACACTCCCAGATTCCCCTCCCTGACCTCCAAAGGCACCCCTGGACCCCCAAGTGCCACTCTGAAGCCCAGACTTCCTGCTAAATTCATTCACCAGACGCAAAACTGCTCCGAATGTGTGCCAGAAATATCGCCCTAGACCCTGAAGTTCCCCCCTTGACCCTGTCTGATAAAAAGTTGATAATAAAGATGATAAAATGATTACAAATGTGAGGAATTATCTTAAAGAGGGAGAAATCAATAACCAATGGAGCTTAATTATTAATTCAGGGAATTCTGTTAGTTAGAAACAATGGCCAATAATTTATTTGGTTGCCAGTAATGTAAAGATTATTAATATAATTATAAAAATTAGGTTAAAATGTATAGAATAGTAATATTATATCTCAGAAAAATACAGTTTTATTACTTCATAACATTTTTTTTATAAAGAGAAATTTATGAGGTTTTTTGATATTTTTGGTTGTCAGTCCCAGGTGGGAGATTTCATGAGTTGGTGAGGTTAGGGGTGAGGAGCAGGTTGTCCAAACTGGGCCAGCCTGCAAGGCGCTCAATCTTCTCTGTTCCTAGACCTTCTAAGGAGGCATTGAGCATCAAGATCACATGCGGAATGCTTCTACCAGTTTGTCTCTGAAATGAAAAATAAAAGAACATCCCCTTGAGGAAAAGAAAGTCATGAGATGCACTTTGAAATCTTCCTCCTTAACGGAACTCCAAACTGACTCCAAGCAGCTGCACAAGCCCTGAAGACTCGATGACAATTGAAAGAAGACAAAGAACTCCTGCTGGCTTTCTTTATTATAACGACCACCAGGGTGGATTGGGGCTGAGTCCAGGACCTTCAGGCACTGAGAGAAGGTTGAAGAAGCTGCTCAAGGAGTCAGAAGCAAAACTCCAAGTCTCTTGGAGCATCACTGGCCCCACTGAGGACAGGCACTGCCAAAGGCTCCCCAGAGACTGATGAGAGCAGATCCTTGAGGCCAGGATTGCAGGAGCCCAAGGCTGTGAGCAGGGAACTGCAATGCTGAGCAAGGCCTGGGCTGGTTGGAGGCAGCAGAAAGGCCAAGGCCTGAGCCCAGGCCTGGCACAGCAGGGCCTGTCCCTCCTGGGTGGCTGGGGGCTGTTCCTGGGGCAGTGGGATGAGAGGGGCAGCAAGGACAAATGTCAACAACCAGTGTGACACTGAGGGGCCTCATGGCAACAAGAGGCCATTGTGAGCCTGTGGGACGGTATCACCCCAGACCGCTGAAATGCTGGGGGTGCTCAAAGATTCCTTTAATCGAGTTTGGTGCACAGGTGAAACACCAACCAGATATTCTCAAGAGGTAAAAATTACACCAAAATGTTACTGGCAACGTATAGAAAATCAAAGAATTTTGGAAAAGGCTTTAATACAACATCCAATTCAACATAAAACACTTATCCGGAAGTTCATTAACTTAGCCTATTTAACCTAGAAACCTTTAAACACTTCAGTTTTTGAGGTACCCAAAACTGTTCCATATAAAGAGCATTAGAAGGAGAGGAAAGAGAGAGAGACAGAAAGACAGAAGCTCTATAGAAAGACACACACATATATGGCTACCAACTCCTCGGGTTCCAGTGTGGGTGAGACACAGACCCCAGGAGAAGGCAGGGTACAGACCATGGGCTGAGCACCTGCTCCATGTTTTGAGCCCCTTGGCCTTTTTGGGCCTCCTCCCAGGTGGGACTTGTGATTGCTGGGGCAATCAGAGCCTGGGTCAGCACCAGCCCACTGTGTGACTGATTGACAGCTCATCCCGAGGTGTCTGGGACATTGATCTCATCCAGCCTCTGACAGTGACCATGGTGACACTGCAGAACCTCATGGAACCATGGGTCTGTTGTGACAATGCGGGTTCAGGGACACCATGGAGGCACTATGGAACCTCATGGAACCAAAGAGACCATTGTGACACTCTGGTGCCTCATGGAATCAGGAGGACTGTTGTGAAACTCAGGACCCTTATGGAACCAAGGGTCAGTGATGAAGCTGTGGGGCCTGTAGAACCAAGGAGCAGAGAACCATTTTCACAAGAGCCATTGTGGCACAGCGGGGCCACATGGAGCCCAGGGGCCACGGTGACGCTGCCAGACCTTCTGGAAGCAAGAGGCTTTTGTGACGCTACAGAAGCAAGGAGAATATTGTGACAAGGAGAATACTGTGACATTACAGGGACTCATGGAATCAAGGAGAACATTGTGACACTGTGGGGTCTCATGGAACCAAGGGAACACAGAACAGGTCTGGCTGTCTGGGCCTCCTGTGGGTCACCTGACAGGTCTGACTGACCTTGGCATGTCAAGGGCTGCTGCTATCTGCCCTGGAAGCACTGGGGCTCTATGCTTTTCTTCCTTTGGGAAAGATCTGTCCTTCTCCTGCAGGTGCCCATGGCCAAAACTGGGATTCCTTCTGCAAAATTCCTTATAGGCAAATGAAATCTGCCAGGACGAACACATCTCACTGGTTCGGCCACCCAGGGGCCGCCTCTCATCTGCCTTTGAAACGCTGGGACCATGTGCTTTTCTTTGCTATGGAAAAGAAACTCTTTCACGTCCAGGTGTCCAAGGCCAAAATTTGGAATCCATCTCCAGAATCCCCTATATCCAAAGACAGCTCCCACATGAAAACTGCCATAACTGACAATCTGGCTGTGCTTTACTTCCTGGGGGCTGGCTCTCATCTGCCTTTGAAACACTGGGGCTCTGTGCTTTCCTTCCTAATGAAAAGAACTCTCCTTCCTGATCAGGTGCCCACAGCCAAAACTGAGATTCTACCTCCAAAATTCCCTGCATCCAAGGATTGTTCCCAAGTGAAAGCTGCCAGCACTGAGAGGTCTGGCTGCCCTTGGTCTCTTGGGAACTGCCTTTCACCTGCTTCTGGAACACTTGAATTCAGTGCTTTCCTCCCAATGGAAAGGAACTGTCCTTCTCATCAAGGCGCCCACGGTCAAAACTGGGATTCTGCCTCCCAAATTCTGTGGATCCAAGGATTCCTGCCAGGACAAACAAGTCTGGCTGGCTTGGCCTCCCAGGAGCCACTTCTTTCCTCTTCGGCCTTTGAAACTCTTGGGCTCTGTGCTTTCCTTCCGATGGGAAAGAATCATCCTTCTCCTCTAGATGTTTATGCCTGAAATTGGGATTCTGCCTCTAAAATTCCATATATCTGGAGATTGCTCACAGACAAAATCTGCCAATACAATCAAGTCTGGCTGGCCTTGGCAGCTGGTGACTGCCCCTCATGTGCCCCTGCAACACTGGGGCTCAGTTGTTTCCTTCTTATGGAGACCATTGTGACACTGTTGTGACCTTGTGGAACCAAGGGAACATGGAACAGGTCTGGCTGGGCTGGGTCTCCCAGGGGCATAACAGGGCTGGTTACTCTTCCATTCTTCTTACTTTAACATGTTTAACATGTTCCTACAGAAGAAGCAGTGAGAGTTTTTCATAGGCTTGGGAATTTGGAAGAGTGAGCATTGCATTAACCCACCAGGTGCCAACAGTTCCTCATCTGGAAACAAACAGGCAAAGGAGAGCTCAGCAGCCCCAGGGACATAGCAGGCACAGGGAAAGGAGTCTGGGAACTGACTGCTCTGAGCCTCAGGGGCCTTCCCCAGGAGGATGCAGGGCAGCCCCAAGGCCATCTGGCAGCCCTGGAACAAGGCAGGCACCTCTGAGCCTCTGCATGGCCCCAGCAGAGCCTGTGTGGGAGGGGGTCAGTGCAGGGAGCACCATCAGCTGCCTCTGTGTCCCAGGCTGAGCAGCAGAGCCCAGCAGAGGCAGCCCAGGGCTGGGGCAGCACAGCCCCCGTGCTCTGCAGAGCAGCAGCCCCAGCTCGGGGCTCTGGGAGCAGGGCAGGGGCTGCAGCAATGGCTGCTCAGGCCAGCACAGACGTGTTCCCCTGGCACAGGCTCTGTGGGCAGCTGGCATGTGCCAGGAGCAGAGCAGGAGCCCCTGGGGTGCAGAGGAGCCCTGGCAAGAGGCTGCCCTGTCCCTGGGGCAGCAGCAGCTGCCTGAGGAGCCCCGGGGCCAACTCTCTGCTGCTGTGCTGGACTGCAGGGCTGGCCCTGGGGCTGCAGGAGTTGCCTGAGCTGAGAATCTGCTGAGCATTCCAGACACAGAGTGGCTCTCCCTGACCTGCAGTACCTCCAGTTCCACCTGCAGGAGGTGACCCTGACTGGTCACACTGACCCAGCCTCCCTTAGCAGTTTCCCCAGAGAAGTCCAATGCTGTTCTTGCCCAGTAGGGTCCCCTGTCACCCAGTATTCCCTTGCTCCACCTGAAGCCACAGCCTCCCCCAAGGATGTTCCATAAATCAACCTCCAAAGCTTGACACAGGGACAAGGGGCCAGGGCTGTGTGACCAGGACATCAAGGACATGGATTATCCAGGTCACTGGGGCCTGGTTTGGGTTCCCCAGGGCAGGAAAGATGTCTGGAAGCTGGAGCAGGGTGAGGGAAGGGCCTCCAAGGTGGGGCTGGAGCCCTTTGGCTGTGAGGAGAGGCTGAGGGAGCTGGGCTTGTCCAGCCCAGAGTAGGGAAGGCTGCGGGGCTCCTCATCTCAGAAAAGACAGGAGGCGTTTAAGTGAGTCAGGCTGGTTACAGCATTTCCTCAGCATCAGAAGCAGCATGACCTCCCTTTTTCCATCCACCACTGAAAGCTTTGCAAATCTGGCATTTTTCAAGCTGTTTTCACCACACTCCAGGCAGATCATCCTGATACAACACCTTGATTGTTTTTGTATCTATCACAGAATCATCTCTGTGCAGCAAAAATCAAAGGGTTGAGAGCTTAGCTAAGGAATAGAAGTTATACATACAATGATCAGAGTAGAAGCAATGTAGGAAGCTAATAATTAGTGGCTGAGCCAGAAGAGCTAATTTGATAAATCACTTGCTTGACTTTGTCATGTCAGGATAGGTGGTTGGGATATTGTTGAAGCGAAAAAACTCTTACTGCACCTGGATCCCAAAACCAGCCAGAACCAGGCTGGGTGTTTGAAGTATGGCCAAGGGGCCTGAGAACCTAGCAACTAGACAAAGGTGAAAAGTTGAAGGTGAGGAAGACTCCCTGACTTCATCATTAGGAGACTACTGACCCATCTAAGAAACCCACTGACTCATTTGAAGGAAATGTGATAAATATTATTCCTGCTAACTAAATTGTAACTGTATTAGCAAAATCGTTGCTTTATATCAATCAAAAAATTGTACTCAATTGTTTCAAAGCAAAAAAAAAAAAAAAAAAAAAAAAAGAATAAAGCAGATCCTCCAGATGTTCGGTGGGAGTATTAGAAGAAGAGAAGAAGAATGCAAGTTGGATAACAGCATCCAGAAATAAAAAGTTTCGACCTTGAATTTGGTCAAATTGGGATGATTCCAGGCATTGGACACTGAATAAGTCTTGTTATGGGAACATATTCTTAATTATATAACCCTACGCTTAATGCGATAGCGCTACCTGTAAGGTCACTCGACAGACACAAAGAAGACCCAGAGCCCTCTTCAGAAATAAAGACCCCCGAAAGGAAGGGAGACCCCTAACTACCAGTGGAGCATGCACAACACAACATAGTGATGTAAATTTTAGGAATAGAAACTAGGTGGAGCTTTCCAGAAAATTCTGTATTAATGTGAATTAGCATATACTATGTAAAAGAGATTTTTAGTCTGATTGATTTGGTACAGGAGGAAGGGCCCTACCTGTACCCCTGGTTGGTGTATCCCCGGGTCTGTTTAGCTTATGCTTTATTTGAATCTCAATTATACTAAATTACTCACTGCCAATTTTTTATATACTCAAATATATGCATTTATTATTTTTTTATTATATTCATTTATATACAATTGCCGCTAATAATAAATATTTGCTAAATTTAATTTTGTTTTGTTATTAATTGGACAAAAAGAACATCCACTCATAAGAGAAAGAACTGCGCAAGCATAAAAGGACTTTGAGCTAATTTTGATACAAAGTGGGGCTAGGCGAGGTAAGGTGATGCATATGTATAGGTGTATTGGGTAATTATATGAATGTCTAAGATTTTTGTGGATCAAAAAAGGCAAGAGCCCTGTGTGCTTTGCATATCCCTGTGGGAGATTTCTACCAGGTGCACCTGCCATCACAATAAACATGCCACTTTCTAACTTTAACTGGTTAGAGAATCTTTGTTTCTGCATCAATATGACGACCATGGCAGGACTCGTCTGTTTGGCTGTGAGAACATTCCGGGCTGTGGACATCTCTGGCACCGCTGGGACCTTCCTGGAGGGACCTCCGCTCCCCAGCTGCTCATTGTGGGGACAGACAAGACCTGTTGTTGGACTGCAGACAAAACAACATGTTTAAAATTATGTGAGGTAGCCTGTAAGGTGTACATGTGGATAAAAGGCAGCTGATAAGTCACAAAAGACATTCTGTGCTCAGCACAAGCCTGTGCAGTTTTGCTTGCAGGCATCAGGAGGGTGCAGTGGCCACAGAAAGGGTTTGTTGTGTCATGGGTCCCACTAGCAGTTCTTGGCGTGAACTGGACAAATCCTTGTTTATTGCTGCTATTTTTGTTGCTGGTATTGTGATCATTGCTATTTTGACTGTGTCCTGACTGTGTGAATGACTGTGCGTGTGATTGGTGAGATGTACCTTCGGTAAGACAGAAGAGAGAAGGCCTGATTCACGTTTTTGTTTTTGAGTGACCAAAACTGCTGCAGGATTACAAAATTATTGGGGTGACCATTTAAAATTGCCACATGCTGTGTGCTGTGTTAAAGAGAGGTGAATACTTAGTCCCTTAATAAAGAGATACCCTTCCCCACAGTGATTTTGACTCTGGGATTCGGGTTGTGCGTGGGGAATTCCTGTTTATGGGGGACGATATTCCCTGTAACACTTGGTGTTCGGGCTTAACCGGTCCCCTGCTGCCGCTGGTCATTGTGTATTTTATAGTAACATTGCCACCTTGTGACAAAAGTTATAATTGCAGCAAACTGGTAATTTTGCCCTGTGTTTCCTGTGTGGTTACTCGGGCTGTGTTGTTGGCTGCGCTGTTGTAGTTTGCTGATAGAAGCGGCTGCTGAAGCTCGAGCCCAAGCTGAAGGAGCCCGGCCGTCTAGGCAGGCTCTTTCTAGATGGCTTCAGCTTGAGACAGGAGAGTTTGTGAATACAGAGGGGAACTGGACCACTGTAAGGCAAGAGGACAGTAGAATAGATAAGGTACTTTTGGGAGGAGTGTACTCCAGCCCAACTAGTTCTTTTTTGTCTTTTGACTGGGAACTACCCCCAGTTGAGATAGGACTTAGAAATCCAGTGAGGTGAGGACGAGCAGGAGAAATTCCTTGTTTTGTGTGTGGGCTGACAATCTTCCAATGGGTATTGGAATGGCATTCACCTTGGGTTCTTCTCTGGTGTCAGAAGTGCGAGAATAGGTGGTATTTTATATCTTAAAGGTGGAGACCTGCCTGCCCTGAGTGTGTACCAGAGCTGCTGCAATATAACTGGGAGGCAGCGCATGCTAAATGTGAGATAGTAAATTTAGCCTATGGAGAAAATCATTTGGTCCCTGAGGGCTGGGACTTTTTTGAGGCAGATTGGGAGCGGATGAAAGAACCGTCTAAGTCTAGCAAGACAAATTAGAAGAACTTCCTTCCTGCAGTGTGTGTCCTTGACCCTTGGGAATTCAAGACATAAGGGAGTGGTATTTGTGGACTGTCAGAGTTATAGTGTGGTGGTCTGAGCATATTTTAAATTGCGGCTAGACAAATAGAAGGGATCCTCCTCCCTCAGTGGTTTGGACTGGATCCTTGAAAATTTGTGAATCCTGTGGACTATTGGATAGAATGAGGAAATGATCAAGTTTATCAGGAAGGAACATACAGAACTTCAGCAGGGATGTCAGGAGCTTTGGACTGAGAACAGCCTGCACAAGAGAGTCTGGTCATTCAAAAGAGAAGAGGAATAGGTTGCTTTTGTGGGTGTTACGAAGCTTTTGGGGCTTCTAGAGGTTGGCACTCCGAGTAGTTACTGTTACAGTGTAGGACTTGTGAAAAATGTTGATATTGTTCCTCTGACAGACGGCAAGGTCTATGCCCTTAATGTAAATCGAGGCATCGTAACTAAGCTGTTTTCAAGCTTAAGATCCTGAAGTTTGTGTGTGGAAAATCACATTCAGTACCTGCAACTTGGGTGTGCGTGTGGGAGGAACACTGGGAAAGGACTGTGTGGCTGTGTGGAGGGAGATTTGGGTGGAAACAGGATAAGAAAGAAGAGATATCGGGTTGTGCTGGTTTTACATGGAAGTTACCTAAGAGAAAGGCACACACACAGAGGTTTTTCTCTATGAGAACTTCCTTTGTGAGTTGATCAGCCAATGAAAAGCTGATTTAATAACTGACAGCTTGGGAGACCAATTAGAGAAGTTCCTTTGCCTCCATGAATCACATTGGTAAAAGTGAGAAGTTCTCTTTTGACTTCCGGCTTGTGAGGAGATAAGGCCAGCCAGTCTGGCTCAGCCCGGCCTGGCCCAGCCCCTCCCCACGCAGCCTGGACAGGCAGGAGTGGGGTGGGATCCGGAGCCACCACTCCCCCCCCACTCCATTTTCAACTAGATCCTAGCTTTTCCCTCCAGTGTGGCCACAGCTCAGCTGGGGCCTTGCTGCCATCTCGAAGCAGCTCTGGGGAGGCAAAGCCCCCCAGCTGCCCATGCAGCTTGGGGGAAATGCAGCTGGGCTCTGTTTCAGCTGAGCTCCCCCCACGCATTCACTTGCTGGGCTTTGCAGTTTCATGCAGCTTCTCCCACATGGCCTGTGCAGCCTGAAATCCTGGCATGGCTCCAGCATGGCCCTACTCAGCTCCTTTACCTTCTGTGTGCAATTTTAACCCTTCCAGTGCTCGGAGAAGCCTGGAGATCCCCTGACCTCACTTGAATGAGAGGAATAAAGCAGAAAGAATGCTAAAGTTAGTAAAGAAAGACCCAAGTTTCTGGATGGGAAGAGATTGAGGAAATGCCATAAAAGATCGCCTGAAAAAACCTTTTTGGAAGCTATTAAGTGGATTGGACTACACTGAAAATTCCTATAAATCATGGAGAAATACATGGGGGGATTGAAGTGTTTGAGAAAAGGATTCTTTGCCCTGAGAGAATGGGGGTCTCTGTTCTGGACAATGGAAAGATGAATAGAGACATTTGATGGAAAAAAGAGATGAAGAGAACTTTTGCTTTTGAACAGCTTGCCCTTAAAAGTAATACCCCATGAGTTTCAAATGACCCATAACACAGCTCTGGAGAGACTGTGAAGATGGGAGGAGTTTCACGGTTTCCAGATTTTCCTGGGTGGATGGAAATTGTGAAAGTGAAGACACAAGAGAACTTATTCATTTCTTGGAAAAGAACCGTATGGCCAAAACAAAAAGGAACTTCTCTCTCTAGAGTGAACTGAAATAATTATTTAAGTGAAAGACTGATTGAAGTGTCTATGTTGTTCTTAAGAAATATGGAAGGTGGGGGGGAGGAGGGAGTGATCTAAAAATCATATTCCGAGTTTCTTACATTCTTTATGTTATTAATAAATTTCTTCTTTATGCCCTTTTAAGATTTAGGCCTGCCTTGTCTTTGCTCCTAAATCCTATCTCCAAGAGAAATTAAGTATATTAAAATCAGCAAACCTAAATTAGAGCAATTCAGACTCTCGTGTTTCAAGGCAGGTGGGAGTTGGCTCTCAGGAAGCCAAGGGCAGCTTTTGTCTAGGAGCAATCTATGAACACTGGGAATTTTGGAGGTGGAATCCCACTTTGTCCATGGGCACCTGGAGGAGAAGGACAGTTCTTTTCCATCTGAAAGAAAGCCCAGAGCCCCAGTGTTTCAGGGGCACATGAGAAGAGATCCTTGACATGCCAAGGGCAGTTGTACCAGTCAGGCCAAGCCAACCAGACCTGTCACCTGTTCCCTTGTTTCCATGGGGTCCTGCAGTGTCACAATGGTTGTGTCATATTGGATCCTCGGTTCCATGAGGCCCAGCTGTGTCACACTGGCCTCTTGTTTTCATGGGGTTCTACAGTGTCACAATGGCCCCTGGTTTCCATGAGTCCTTGCATTGTCACAGGGGTCTCCTTGGTGCCACAGTATCACAACTGGTTCCATGGGGACTCACAATGCCAGAAGGGTCTCCTTGGTTCCAGAAGGCCCTGCAGAACCCCTTGATTCAACGAGGCCTCAAAGTGTCATCATGGCCTCCAGGATTCCATGAGGCCTCACAGTGTCACAATGGACCTTTGGTTCCATGGGGTCCCGTACTGTTACATGAATTCTTAGTTCCATGGGGCCCTGCAGTGTCACAATGGACTCCTTGGCTCAATGGTGCCCCACAGTGACCGAATCACCCTTTGGCCCGACAAGACCCCCTAATGTCACAATGGTTCCTTGCTTCCATGAGGCCTTGTAGTGTCAAAAGGGACTGCTTGGTTCCATGGGGCTTCAAAGTGTCACAATAGTCTCCATGATTCGCTGAGGCCCTGCAGGATCACAACAGACCATTGATTCCATGAGACCCCAGTGTGTTACAATGGCCCCTTGCATCCATTGAGCCCCTCAGTGTGACTATGGTTTCCGTGGTTTCAAAAGGCCCTGAAATGCAAGAATGGCCCTTTTGTTTTATAAAGCCTCCAATTGTAAAAATGGCCTCCACGGTTTCATGAAGCCCTGCTGTGTCACAATGAACCCTCGGCTCCATGATGCCCCATAGTGTCACCATGGCCTCCTTGGATCTGTAGTGTAACATTGGTTCCATGTGGCTGAACAGTGTCACAATGGCCCCTTAGTTCCATGAGGCCTTTCTCTGTCACCAGGTTTCTCAGGGCAACAGTGGTCTCCTTGGATCAGCAGTGTCAATATGGACCATAGGTTCCATGTAACCCCACTCTCTTCAAATAGATTTTGGTTCCATGAGCTTCCACAGTTTCAAAAAGCCCCTTTGTTCCTTGAGGTTCTGCAGCGTAACAGTTGACTCCTTGGTTCTGTGAGGCCCCGCTGTCACCAAATCTCCAAAATATCAGAATAAGACTCCTTAACACTACTTAGGTGTAGAGATGGCATAATTTTTTTCAGGCCTCGGGTCCAATTTGGGATAAGTTCTAACCTTATGTGGACACATGATTGTACAAGTGTGTTTCTTATATTCATTAACAACATGTATATTAAAATTTACTCATTTCCATAAAAGCCAGCCCAAGTTCCCAGGTTCAGTCCTTGTTTTCTCTATCACTGCACCCTTGAGCCAGCTGTCTGCTTCTCTTCCAACCATCTTGGCTGGGAAAGCAGTCTATGCATGCGTTGTTTCAGTTCTAAAAGTTCACAGGCAGAATAGAAATTGAATAACCCTTTTGGTATCAAGGCCAAGGCTTTGTGTGGCCAGGCAGAGGCAGGCAGGATGCAGAGCTGTCAGCAAAGGAAGGGGCCAGCCAGGTGGGGCAGCCGGGGGATGCCGACAGCCTGCAGGGACAGAGGCGCAGGGCATGGACACCGTGGACAGCCTGGGCTGCAGGGATGGGCAGCAGCTGAAAGGCCCTGCCAGAGCCAACTCCTGCAGCACTTGGGCCATGGCTGCTGGCCCTGGGCCCTCGACAGGGGACAAGTGAGCCTTGATTAAACAACAGTCATATGTATTACTTATCAACTAACTCTGCAAATTATGCTAGCTGTATTGCTTTTGCAAAGTCTCTGCTCAGCAAAAGCTGCTGCTCAGCAAAAAGCTGCTTGCCTGCAACAAGGCCTTTACTGTCTGCTTAGGAGCAAGGCCTAGCTTTCTGCTTAGCAGGAGCTATACTCCTGCTTCCATCGATCTATACCCATAGCTATGTCCATGGCTTTCTAACCAATCCTCAACAGTTTGATATTTTAAATCATGGCTAGAAGAACAGAAGGAATCCTCCTCCCTCACTGGTTTGGACTGGATCATTGGGAATTTGTGAATCCAGTGAACTACTGGATAGAAAGAGGAAATTATAAGGTTCATCTGGAAGGAATATATAGAACCTCAGCAGGAAGATTGGTAGCTTTGGACTGGGAACAGCCCGCACAAGAATGTCTGGACATTCAAAAGAGGAGAAGCTTGCCTGTGCAGGTTTTACAAGGCCTTTGGGACTTCTAGAGGATGGCACCCTGTGTGGTTACTTTTACAGTGTAGGACTTGTGAAAAACATTAGTATTGTTCCTCTGAGAGATGGCAAAGGCTATGCCCTCAGTGTAAATCAAGGCATTCTAACAAGCTGATTTTAAACCTAATATTCTAAAGTTTGTGTGTGGAAAATCACATTTAGTACCTGAAACTTGGGCGTGTGGGGGCGGGGGGAGGAAGATTGGGAAAGGACTGTGAGGCTGTGTGAAGAGAAATTTGGGTTAAAGCAGGGTAACACAAGAAGAAGGCGATAATGGGTGTTAGTCAAAGCAAGGAGATTTCTAAGTCTGTAGCGTAGGGGGGCCAGGGTTAAGCTAGCCCCCTAAGGTGCTACGGGAACCCAGATAGCTCAGGGGGGTTCAGGTAGCCCTTTGGCTACCTGCCAGCGAGGAACAAAGACTGAGACCTGTAGCTGAATTATTCTAGAGACAGTTTATTCTCTGAAGGGAGTTCAGGCTACAAATCCGTTAGATACAGGTAGGACAGAAGTATTTATAGATTTCAGAGGGATTCAGAAAAAAAACAATTAAGACACTAGTTAAACTCAATATCCAATTATATTTCACTTAACACTCTAAAAAGAAACCAATCACTGCGCTAAGTTGAACACCAATAAAACTCTAAAGTGATAAAAAGTTTTCAGACAGAAATTGTCTCATGTGAGAGGAATTTTTCTTTGTTTCTCAGGAGAGCACATCCCATGGATATTTTCCTGTGGGTTTTGTGTCACCCACATAAGTCTAGACCTTTAGGCTGTGTTTTGACACACTGGAAAGAGTTAGTAGGAGATGGGGACACTGAAAATAAGTGAAGTTTGATCAAATTTTGCATGCAATGATGGCCCTTTATAGGCTGGGAGAAGGTCTCAGATGGCCACCAGCTGGAACTTTAGACTATGAGGTTTTATTGCAGGAGAGGACAGAAATGGGAGGAGGTGACATATGCAGATATATTTTTCCCTCTCAGGAATCATCCCAAGTGGCAGAGAGATTGCAGCATCAGACCCCCCTCTGATCCCTTGGTATTGGCCCTTGAAAAGGACAGAAAGGCTAATAGAGGGAATCCCAAGCAATGCTGCAGTCTGTGCTCAATAAAGCAATGCTGTACCCATTCTGATAAGGTTTATCAAACAGAGGCACAAGAACAGGAACTAATTGACCTGTACAGACCACCCCTGAAAAGTCAAAGGAAAAAGGAAGATTCAAAGTGATCATTAACTCCTATCCCTACTCCAGCTCCCTCAAGGAAGAAACAAGCTGAGCCATCTCTTCCCTCACTTACCCCTAAATTATATCCTCCATTGCCTAACAGTGATAGTGAAAATAGTGGACGTGAGGATTTTTCCCCAAATAGTCCTATAGCATCCTGGACCAGAAAACTAAAGAAAACATACAAGCACCTTTACAGGAGGCAATAGGACTCAGGGCAGGGAGCGTGCTAGTTAAAGTACTCTTTTCTATTATTGATTTGGAGGCATGGGGAAGAGTAGGGAAGCAAAAATCAAAGGGTTAAGAGCTTAGCTGAAGGATAGAAGCTATACATATAATGATTAGAGTAGAAGGAGTGTAGAGAGTGGCTGAGCCAGTAGAGCCAAGACAATAAATCACTTGCTTGACTTTGTTGTGTCAAGACAGACAGTTGGGATATTGTTATAGTGAAGAAACCATAAATGCACCTGGACCCCAAAACCAGCCAGAACCAGGCTGGGACCTTGAACTGTGGCCAAAGGGCCAGAGAGCCTGCCAACAAGACAAAGGTGAAAAGTTGAAGGTGAGGAAGACTCCCTGACTTCATCATTAGGAGACCACCGACCCATTTCAAACACCAAACGACCCATTTGAAGGAAGGAACTGCCCAAGAGTAAAACGACTTTGAGCTAATTGTAATACGAAGTGGGGCTAGGGGGGATTTGGTAATGCATATGTACAGGTGTACTGGGTAATGATATGAATATGTAAGACTTCTGTGGATAAAAGAAGGCAAGAGTCCTGTGTACTTTGCACATCCTTGTGAGAGATTTCTCTCGGGTGATCCTGCCATTGTAATAAACATACCACTTTCTAACTTTAATTGGTAAGAGAGTTTCCTTTCTGCATCAGTGAGCTCAGAGCTCTTGAGCAGCCTGGAAAGTCCTGGAATCTATTAATTCCTGTTCTGCTGAGGATGGATCCTCAGCCGCATGGAGGTTCCCTGATGAATTTTAGTTCTCCAGAGGCTTGTTCAGTCTTCAGCTCTTCAGTTCAGGAATTCAGTGACAAAGGCTCATTAAAATTTCCAAACACCTGAACAAGACAACCCCCTGGGAATAATTTCATTTTAAGTCTTTAATTTTTCTATAGTTCTTTATACAAATTTCAGAAGTGTATTCAGAGAGAATACACTATATTAAAAAAATACAGGGGTTTTATTAATCCTGTTTAGTTTTGTTTTCCTATTTATAGATTGATACCAACAATCTGCAGTTGATATTGATCCTGAGCACCTCCTAATGCAGTCTGAACAGATATGAAAATAAAAACCCTTTATGTGTGACAATCAATCAGACTCTGTCCCTACCCCCACCCCACCATTTCCCTCATCCAACCCCCAGGACTCAGAGCAGCCTTCTTCAAATCTGAGCTTCTTCCACTCCAGCCTCTGCCTCTGGAGCTTTCAGCTCCTTGGCAGCAACTCCCACCTGCTTTCCTTGGAGAAGGATCTGCCTGAGACACAGAGGGATGTTCATTCATTGTCAGCAAACAAACCAAAGGCAGCACAGCTCCATAAAAAACAGAAGTCCAGCCCAAGGAGTGCTGGGCAACAGAGCCACATCCAGGAGCCTCCCCAGAGCACAGGACTGGGGCCAGGGCAGTTCAATCTCTTTATTGCTGATCTGGATGAGGCCATCGAGGGCACCCTCAGTCAGTGTCCAGGTGAGCCCAAGCTGGCTGGGAGTGTGGCTGTGCTGCAGGGCAGGAAGCTCTGCAGAGGGATCTGCACATGCTGGAGCCATGGGCCCAGGACAATTGGATGAGGTTCACCAAGGCCAAGGGCCGGCTCCTGCCCTGGGCTCACAACCATCCCAAATCCCTGGCTGTGCCCTGCCCCTGATCCCCACAGCCTGTCCTGTTTCCTTCATCCCTGCATTGCCAGGGACTTTCTGGGACAAGGGAGCTCTGCTGTGGGGATGGAGGGAGGTGCAAGTGCCACCACTGCAGTGGGAACCACAATTCATCAAGTTTGTGTCCTTTGGGGGTCAGGAACTGCTGAGACTCAGAGGCACAGAAAATGTCTCTTCATTGCAAACATAAAAATAACAAAAATGTAAACATGATGCAATTAAAATAACATGCAAAAGCAGCTTGAAAAATGCCCTATTTGCAAAATTGTCAGTGGTGGATGGAGAGGGGGGGAATCGTGATTTTCCTCAATCGTTGTTGAGGAAATGCTGCAACCAGCCTGACTCATTTTGTCTAGGCTGGGATGAGGAGCGCCTCAGCCTTCCCTGCTCCGGGCTGGACAAGCCCAGCTCCCTCAGCCTCTCCTCACAGCCAAAGGGCTCCAGCCCCACCTTGGAGGCTCTTCCCTCACCCTGCTCCAGCTTCCAGACATCTTTCCTGCCCTGGGGAGAACCCAAACCAGGCCCCAGTGACCTGGATAATCCACATCCTTGACGTCCTGGTCACACAGCCCTGGCCCCTTGTCCGTGTGTCAGGCTCTGGGGTTGATTTGTGGAACATCCTTGGGGGAGGCTGTGGCTCCAGGGGGAGCAGGGGGATACAGAGGGACAGGGGACCCTGCTGGGCATGAACAGCTTTGGACTTGTCTGGGGAAACTGTGAGGGGGGCCTGGGTCAGAGTGACCAACCCAGTGACCTCACACAGTCCCTGTTATTTCATGCAGCCCCCATGATGTCACAGCCAGCTCTGTGATGTCATAGAGAGACAGCCTATGATGTTTTAGTTGCTCGATGACCTCACATAACCTACTCTGTGATGTCATAGCCCACTCTGTGACCTCATGCTACCAGATGATAAATTGCCTACCCCAGATGATCTAACACAAATCTTGTTCTCCAAATCCCTTTGCCTCTGGAAACCACATAATGCCCATTGTGTGAGAAGGGGAACTGAAAGTTCACCAGCCTCAGTGTCCTGCCAGCTCAGCCAGGCTGACTGGAACATTGGGGTCCATGCCACCAGGGAGCACCAGAGAGAGCCCCAGGACAGAAGAATGCATGAGTGAAGGGGAGGGGAAATATGTTAATGATTTTAGGAAAATGATTATCATATGTGTGTTTAGTCCAGGACAGCCAATGAATATGTATGCAAAATACAGAATATAAACAGAAACTTTCCTGTACTCAGCATGCATGGCTTTGGGAGGAGCTGTCCCCCTGCGCATGCAGACAAATAAAGAATGCTGCTTTTTAAGGCTACATTGGTGTTCAGGAGTTTTTTCTGTTACCGAATTTTTGGTAATATTCTCACTGCCAAGGAAAGCTCTGCCTCCTGCTCTTCACAAACAGAGAAGGGTTGGTGGGAGATGTGTTGGTCAGAGGCTGCCTGGGGTACAGTGGTCATGAAATAACTGAGTTTTCAATATTCTGTGAAAGAAGGAGGGGCATCAACAAAACTTCTACACTGCAATTATGGAGAGCAGACTTTGGCCTGTTCAGGATGCAGATTTGGAGAGTAAAAATTCAGGCACTGATTTTTTTATGGGAAAAAGCCCTTAAAACCAGAGGTGTCCAGGAAAGATGGAAACACCTCAAGAAAGTAATCTTAAGGGGGAAGGAGCAGCCTGTGCCATTCTGTAAAAAGATGAGCCAGCGAAGAAAATGACTGGCCTGGCTGGGCAAGGAAATTTTGTGGAAACTCAGAGAAAAGAGATTAGGGAAGTCAGGAAGTGTTTAAGGATTTTGTTAAGTCATGCAGAAAGAAAATTAGAGAGGTGAAAGCTCCATTATAACTTAACCAGACCACTTCTGTGAAAATTTTTATTTTTACAAAAAAAAAAAAAATTATAAATAAACTAATAGCAAAATGAGGAATAAGGAGAATGTCTACTCTTTATTGGACGGAGTAGGGAATATAGTAACTAAAAAAGAGTAAAAGGCTGTAGAACTTAACACCTTGTTTGTCTCAATTTTCAATATTAAGTAAAGTTTTCCTCAGGACAAGTGCTCTCCTGAGCTGGTAGATGTGGACAGGGAGCAGAACAGACCCCCTGTAATCCAAGAGGAAGCATCTGGGGACCTGCTGAGACACTCAAAATCTCAAAGGTGTCTCTGGGAGCAGAGGAGATCCATCCTAGGGGGATGAGGGAGCTGCTGGATGAGCTCCCCAAGCTGCTTTCCATTATTTACCATCAGTCCTGGCTCACCAGGGAGGTCCCAGAGGACTGGAGGTGCCAATGTGAGCCCATCCCCAAGAAGGGCTGAAAGGAGGATCTGGGGAACTCCAGGCCTGCCAGCCTGACCTGGGTGCCCAGCAAGGTGATGGAACAGATCACCTTGAGTGCCATCACAGGGCACCTACAGGATGGGTGAGGGATCAGAGCCAGCCAGAGTGGATTTAGGTGGGGCAGGTCGTGCCTGATCTCCTTGTTTGACCAGGTGACCTGCCTGGTGGATGTGGGAAAGGCTGTGGATGTTTTGTGCCTGGACTTCAGCAAAGCCTTTGACACTGTGAGACACAGCATTCCCTGGAAAAGCTGCATCCCACTGCTTGGACAAGTTTAGTCTTTGCTGGATTAAGAAGTGGCTGGATGCTGGGCCCAGAGAGTGGTGGGGATGGTGCTGCATCCAGTGTGTGTCCATTCACCAGTGGTGTCCCAAAGGGATCAGTGTTTGGCCCAGTCCTCTTTAGCACCATTACTGATGATCTAGAGGAGGAGGCTGAGTCCTCATCAGCAGATTTGCAGATGACACCAAGCTGGGTGTGAGTGTGGATCTGCTGGAGGACATGGAGGGGCTGGAGAGTGTCCAGAGAAGGGCAACAAGGCTGGTGAGGGGTCTGGAACACAAGTCCTGTGAGGAGCAGCTGAGGGAGCTGGGGATGTTTATCCTGGAGAAGAGGAGGCTCAGGGGAGGCCTCATCACTCTCTACAAGTCCCTGACAGGAGGGTGCAGCCAGATGGGAGTCAGGCTCTTTTCCCAGGGAACAGTGACAAGAAGACACAGCCTTAAACTGCACCAGGGGATGTTTAGGCTGGACATTGGGAAGCAGTTATTCATAGAAGGGGTGATTGGGCATTGGAATGGGCTGCCCAGGGAGGTGGTGAAGTCACCATCCTTGGAAGTGTTTAAGGAAAGACTGGATGAGGCACTGAGTGCCATGGTCTGGGTGACAAGGCAGTGTTGGGTCTCAAGTTGGACTCGATGATTTCAAGGTCCTTTCCAACCTTGTTGATTCTGTGATGACTGTGACAGTGCAGGGCCCCAGGGAAGCAAGGTCCCATTGTTACACTGTGGGGCTCAATGGAACCAAGGTCCATTGGTGACTCTGGATCCTCGTGGAACCAGAGAGGCCACAGTGACACAGTCACTGTCCTCATTGGACACTCAGCAGAGCAAACTGACTGACCACCCAACTGCCCGTACCCCAACTGACCACACCCACTGACCACACCCACTGACCACACCCACTGACCACACCCACTGACTACACCAATTACCACCCCCTCATTGACCACACTGACTGACCACATTCACTGATGACCACACCCAATGACCACACCCACTGAACACACCTCACTGTCCACACCCACTGCCCAGACACCAATGCCCTGACCACGCCCACTGATGACTCAACTGACCACACTGCCAATGATCAAAACTGACCACAAATTACTGACCATCCACCTAATGGAACCAAGGGGCCATTGTGAAACTGTGCAAGGGGCATAATGGAGTCAAGGACACCACTGATACTGAAACACACAGGACAGAAACTTTTAAACAGATTTTTGAATATTTGAAGGCAATTATTCTTCATGGTGGTCACTTGGGCCATCCTTCCTCCATTTGAGTGCACTGAGCATTGAATGAACAGAGTTTTTATCAGGTTCACTGATTATGTGATTTGTTAGTTATCCCCACTTCCTTTGACTTTATTTGACATAGTTGCAACCCTTATCACAAATCCTTGTATGGTTCTTTGTGGTTTGTCCTAAACATCCAGTGTCCTTTTTAGCAGGCTGTTCTTCAACCTCCATTTCTGAGTAAAGGCTATATTATCATATTGCATAACTTCTACTTTGTCAGCCTTGCAGAGCAGAGCTGGCATCCTGCTTGCATTTTGTGTGACTTCCATTTGCCAGAGTTACATCCTTTATCCATTTCTCCAAGGCTGTGCTGTTCTGTCCTACTGTCCTTGCCACAGTGCTCGCCCCACATGAGGTGTGTCTGCAACCCCCTCAGCCTATGGGCTTGGGGTGGGCAAGTGTTCCCGAGGGAACAGGGATGAGACAGCTGGGCTGGACTGACCCAAGGAATGTTCCATTCCATGTCACACCATGAGCAGAAATAAGCTGAGAAAAGTGGGGGGCAAGGGGGGGTAGGGGATTGATTTTTTTATTTAAGACATTTTTCTTTCAGAGCAGCATAAAGAATCCTCACCTGCCACAAGGTGGTTAAACATTTTCCACTGATAGGAGATTTCTGGTGGATTTGCTTTACTTCTTTTTGTGGCCTTTGCTTATTGCGTTTGGTTTGTTTGTAGGGGTTTTGTGTTATTGAACTGCCTTTCTTCTGATGCGCAAATCTTTTCTGCCTTTTCTTCCTTGTGGATTGCTTGGCACCTGATTTGGGCAAGACAAATTTACCCAACTCAGTCATCTTGCCCAATTATATTTTCCAGCCACTATTAACTAGATGAGTTCGGTCACGGACTCCGTGCAATTTGGCAGCATCCACAGAGGAATTGAAAGTGCATTTCATGCCACTGTAGAAATAACAGAAATGTTCCACGCTGGTGGTCAAGGGCTGGTCACTGAGGGATGTCACCAGGGAGTGGCTGCCAAGAGGACTCTGTGCCATGGATGACATTTGACCCTGATTGTTCAGCCAAATTCCCACCCACCCCATGTTCCACTCCTGCAGCCCAGCTCTCTCCAATCTGGCTCTGAGGAGAGCACAGCAGACCATGTCACAGGCCTGGCTAAAGTCTGGGCACACAACATCCCCTTCTTTTCCCTCCATGGGGGTTCTGTAATCCCCAGAGCAATCATGGCCTGCTGGCCTGGTCACTTGGTGTCCCTCCATGCAGGGACAAACAACCTCCTGCAGGCGGGGCAGAGGCCAGTGCTGGGTATGATGGTTGCAGGGGCTGGTGTGGCACAATTGTCCTGGGGCACCTTCCCAGGCTGTCCCCAGAACAAAGACACAGCCCAGGCCCTGCTCTGCTGCTCCCTCAGGTCCATGCCAGGAGCTCTGGCTGTGCCAGGACACTGCTGTGTGCCCCCTGCACACTGCCCCTCTGCCCCAGGCACTGGGCTGTGCTTTGCCAGGGCATTCCTGGAGCACATTCCTGACAGCAGCTCTGGAGGAGAGCAAAGCCTTCCTGCCCTGCCCTCAGGAGATGCCCTTTGCTGGTGGAGCTGCTGTGCTGGAGCCCAGCTGTGTCCCAGCAGTGCCCATGGCCTGTCCCTGCCTGTGCTCACAGCACGGACACGCAGCAGGACAGTGACCAAGCTGCCAGAGCACTGCAGCCTTACAGCCGCAGAAGGGTTGGGAAGGACAGGGTGGAGGTGGGAAGAGCAGATGTGGGGAGAGCCAGGGCCATTGTCCCTGGCTGTGCTGCTGTGCTGGGAGTCTTTCCACTTCTGCTCACAGACATTGCCTCTGCAGCAACAGAGAAGGGCTAAGAAAAAGCCCTGGACACATAAGTCAGGGAAGCCACATGGTTTTTATTAAAATGCACAGGGAACAAGCCTCCTGCAAGTCTTTGTGTTTCTAAAGAAAGATAGATGTTCATGTAGAAATGCTATGAGTAGTACTACAGGATCTTGTATGAAACATTATAACACTAGAGAAAGAAGAAGAAAAGGTCCCAATGACAAAAATGGACTAATAGGAAAAAAAAAAGGCTGAGGTCATAAAGAGCGACATTCTAAAGATTCTGGAGCAGAGACAAGAGAGTTTATTGCTTCTGAAAAGACAGAGTCATGGTATTCCTCAGGGCACCTTTGAGCTCCTGGTTCCTCAGGCTGTAGATGAGGGGGTTCAGGGCTGAAGGCAACACTGAGTACAGAACTGACAGTGCGAGGTCCAGGGATGGGGAGGAGATGGAGGGGGGCTTCACGTAGGCAAATGTACCAGTGCTGACAAACAGGAAGACCACAACCAGGTGAGGGAGGCAAGTGGAAAAGGCTTTGTGCCGTCCCTGCTCAGAGGGGATCCTCAGCACTGCCCTGAAAATCTGCACATAGGAAAAAACATGAATATAAAACAACCTAAAAAAGGAAAAGCACTAAAAGCAAGAAGACCAAATTCCCTCAGGTATGTGTCTGAGCAGGAGAGCCTGAGCATTTGTGGGATTTCGCAGAAGAACTGGCCCAGGGCATTGCCATGGCACAGGGGCAGGGAAAATGTATTGGCCGTGTGCAGCAGTGAATAAAGAAAGCCACTGGCCCAGGCAGCTGCTGCCATGTGGGCACAAGCTCTGCTGCCCAGGAGGGTCCCGTAGTGCAGGGGTTTGCAGATGGACACGTAGCGGTCATAGCACATGATGGTCAGGAGCGAATACTCTACTGACATGAAAAACATAAAAAAAAATACCTGTGCCGCACATCCAGTGTAGGAGATGATCCTGGTGTCCCAGAGGGAATTGTGCATGGCTTTGGGGACAGTGGTGCAGATGCAGCCCAGGTCAGTGAGGGCCAGGTTGAGCAGGAAGAAGAACATGGGGGTGTGCAGGTGGTGGCCGCAGGCTACGGCGCTGATGATGAGGCCGTTGGCCAGGAGGGCAGCCAGGGAGATGCCCAGGAAGAGGCAGAAGTGCAGGAGCTGCAGCTGCCGCGTGTGTGCCAATGGCAGCAGGAGGAAGTGGCTGATGGAGCTGCTGTTGGACATTTGATGTGTTTTGGCATGGGGATCTGTAAGAAAATCAATCATGGAACACATCAGCTTGGAGAGAACTTAAATATCCCAGCCCAGCCTGGTGGCACTTTCCCCCCACTGCCATCCCAGGGCTCTGCTGCCTGGAGCTGTCCCTGCCAGCAGCTGCTTCCCTGTGCCCAGGAAAGGGCCCTTGCAGTGCTGCCAGAGCCCAGCCCTGGGGGCTCAGCTCTGCCCTGCAGATCCCTCCCAGCACAGGGCACTGCCAGGACCAGCTCTGCCGCTGCAGGCTCTGATAGCAATGTCACAGCAACCCTGCCCCGGCTGGAAAACAACATTGATGCTGCAATGCCTGGATAATTGGGAACTGTGATAATGTTTTTTTTTCACAAAACCTAACCTCAGAGATGAATATCAGTGCACAGTTTTCTATTCAGACAACTTAGAGCAGTAGAATAAATATCAGGATTTTTTTTTAATGCAGCTTCTGCCTTGCTCTGCTCCTTGTAAAATCTACTTGGACATGTTCTGGAGTTTAATGTCATACTGGGAGCAGCTGTGATAAATGCAGCATCCTCAACACACCAGGAGAACACTTCCAAGCTTTACCACCCTGTCTGCTTCCACCCAGACCTTGTCCCCCAGTGCTGTGGGAAGCTCCAATGGCTGGCTGAGAGCTGTCCCTGGCAGGCAGCACAGTCCCTGCCCCAGCACAGCACCCTGGGCTGCAGGACCCTGCTCTGCAGGACAGCCCTGGGCACCCTGGCTGCTCTACACAAGAGAGAATCAGAATGTACTCACAGAGTCTGTAGGCATTGGGATGTTCCAGCTTTAGGAGATCACTGCAGGAGGTGCAGCTGCATTGTCCTGCAGCCAGAAGCTTCCTGTGTCAAGAGTTGGGAGTGATTCTGCCCCAGTCACTTCTGAGCATCTTCCCAGTCCTGACTGATTGAAGCTCTCTGTGCCTCTGTGCTTTGCTCAGGGTGGCTGCAGGCAGTGCCCCAGCCCTCCCGGGCAATGAGAAGAGCTGCTCTGCAAGAGGAATGTGTTTTTGAAGCTCTTCTTGGTTTCCAGCATCTCCTTCTGTGCCAGGAGCCTAGCCCAGCTCAGCAGCACAGACCCAGCACAAGGACTTTAATGACCCTCTCGGGGTTTGTGCCGAGGCCCTGACCATCAGTCCCTGAGAGGGAGATGAAGAAATCTCTCAAGAACTCCAAGTCAGAATCAAACTCCAAAATATCTGAAAGTTTTAATGGGTCCCACTGAGGGACACATCTGAAAAAGTGTCCCCAGGTTCCAGTCAGAGCAGGAAATTGGAGGCAGAGATGACAGGTGGGGACAAAGAGAAACCACATCTTGGTGCCCTGGGGCACAGCAGGGTCTGTGCCACCAAGGGCTGAGAGGAGACACCTTGTCCTGAGCCACTGGGGCCTCCTGGCACAGCCCCAGCAAGGCTGGGCACTGTCACCCCTTGTCCTGCCCTCAGCATCCCCCCACATCTCAGTGGCCTCAGGGATCTGCTGGGACCAGTCCCTGGGGAGCCTTGGTCAGGAATGGGCAATGGGGGGGCTTCCAAGAACTGCAAGTTTTTCCAAGGACTTTGAATTTGCTTTTGCCTTGGAGTCTCTGAGAACTTTGTGCAATCATGGCCTCCAATTATCTGCTTTAATCAGTCTCTTGAGACCCTTTGTCAGTAACAACACTCAGTGGGGCTCATTAATACTTCTAGGTAGTTCAGGTTTTAAGGTACTTTCCTTTTTTCCTTTCTAAGGCTCTGAGAGGTTTTTGGGCAATCTTGGCCTCCAATTGTCTCCTCCAAGGAGTCTAAGTGGAGCCTTTGCTGGGGCAAAGACCCACCTCAGTGGGTCTGATCAATGCCACCGGACACTTTTAGGTTTTCTTCTGACTTTGACATCTGGAAAGGTTTGTGCAATCTCCTCTGAGGCCATGAGGTTCCAGGGCTCAGGGTTCCAGCACCAAATGCACCGTGGGGCTTAGTGGGATCAAGCAAGTCTTGACAAACCATGGATCTCCTTTGATATTCCTCTGGTCTACTGCAGCTCATTACAGCTGTTTTCAACTCCAGTTATGGAGAAATATTTCAAAGAGCTTCTAAGAAATATGCATTCCTATTTTAAAGGGTAAATATTAATAATGTTTGCTTTAGAGAAGTGATTGCTGCATTCTATGATACTGATCCAGGGTCTCTCCTCAGGAGGTCTGGCCTGCTCAGAGAAGCTGTGCTTTGAGGTCTGATCCAGTGTGGACAACCTTGCTCCACATTCCCCAACCCATCCTGTCTGTCTTCACTTACCTGGGACCTGCTTTGATTGGAGAACTGGCTGCACTCTGGGAAACACTGGTTTTCTTCCATTAATCTTTTTGAAGCAATCTGAAACACCTGAGTTTCCCCATTACAAACAGACAACATCCTTAAATGTGTGTGCCAAGACCAAGCTGCCACCAAGGAGGTTTCTGTTCCCAAGGTAGAGCCTCTCAAGATCTGTTTTAGACTTTTGGACTCCTTGCTTCCACAAGGCCCTGTTGTGTCACCATGGACTCTTGGTTCTGTGAAGTTCTCCAGTGTCACAATGGATGTTTGGTTCCATGTGCCCCACAGTGCCACTGTGGTCTCCTTTTTCCTAACGCACCCAGCAGCAAACCGCACTGGCATGGCCAAATTCCTGGGAAGAAGGAGGAGGGAGTGATTTGGAGTGATGGTTTTTGTCTTCCCAGGTGCCAGTGATGTTGGGTGGGTCCCTGCTGTTCTGGACATGGCTGAGCACCGGCTTGGCCACGGAAGGGGTAAGAGACAACAACCTTGGAACCACAACAGCAGAGAGGTCAGGCCAAAGATTGGGCTTTAAAGTCTGTTATCAACACAGGAAACATCAATGTGAGAGGAAAGATGTGTGCTAATGCCTTTACAAATCATTTGATGTGTGAATGCATGGGTGTTTGATGGTCTTTGAAATGGGTCATAACATTTCTACTGACTTTGGGCAGCAGGTTTGTTACTGTTCCCAGACAGCTTAGTTCCTGAAACAGACAAAGGGTCTGCACAAGGCTGAACTTCTGAATTTTGGGGAAAATGCCAGGTTCAAGAGGGAATATGGGGCAGGATGTTCAGGAAGGCTGTACCTTCTGCATACCTCAGTCAGTGGGGAAAGGAAGAGGGCAATGTGCGGAGAGGAGTTTAGGATAAAAGGAGTCTGCACCCTCTGAAACCTCAAGAGAGAAAGCCCCGTGGGTGTGTCCACAAGGGGGCAGAACTCCTCAAGGAGGGGAGGGGTGATGGAGTATCATGCTGAGTCTACAAAGGGTCAGAAGTGGCAGCATAGCTGGGAGTGGGGGTCTGCAGTACAGGGTTGTGTCCACAAGAAAGCAACACAGCTGAATGGGGGGAGTTGCGGTACCAGGTTGGGTCCAGAAGGGGGCAGCACTTCTCAGTGTTTGAGGGGTCTGCAATACCAGGCTGTGTCCACAGGAAGGCAGGACTGCTCGGGGTGGGGGGTGCTGTTCCCAGTTGTGTCCACAAAGGGGCATGTAAGGGTCCGTCCGAAGGTCCCCTGATCTGCCTCACGACCATCATCAGAGACTGAGATCCAGGACCCCACCACTCGCTCTGGACCTGAGTTCTGGCCTGGCCGAGGTGGATGCTGGCCAAGAGACTGTTTGTAGGTGTGCTTGGAGCTTGCCATGTTACGCTGCTCTCAAGCAGGTACATGGATAACAGCACCAAGTTTCTCTCAAGGCAACAATCTCTGCGCACAATAGTCCATAAATCTCCTCGCCTTTTGGCCAGAGGCCACTGGCTTTGGAAAAGGACAATAAAGAGTGACTTTCCTGAAGAGACCATGAGATCTCTTTCTCCCCAATGGATTGAAGGCACGTCTATTGGCTGAAGGCCACAAGGACGTTGTCCCATCTGTTGGTAGCTATTCCCCATCCTTCTCTCTTTCTCTCTCCCCTTTTACTTTGCTTCCTTTATCTCTCTCTCTCCTCTGTCATGAAACTGAATTGTTGACGCTCAATAAACTGCATTGCTGCTTGCTGCTGAGTAAAACCTGAGTCTCCTGCTGTTTGCCTTGTGCACCCGGGGGTTGAACAGAACCATCACGGCTCCAGCTTGGGCTGAGTGGATCGTGACAGTCAGTCCCAGACCCAGGAGGTTCCGGCCCCAGCAGATCCCAGATCCAGCAGATCTCAGGGTGACATTTCCCAGCCCCCAGTGGATCCCTCAGCCACCACTCCCGCCATGCGGGGTCCAGGCCCACTGGATCCCAACTGGAACCAATCCCAGATCCAGTGGATCCCATCCCAGCAGAGCCCTGATCCAGAAATCCCAAACCCAGCAGATTCCAGATTCATCAGAACCCTGATCCAGCAGATCCTGTCCCAGGACAACCCCGATCCAGCTGATCCCATCCCAGCAGATCCCAGACCCAGTAGATCCAATTGATCCCATCCCAGCAGATCCCAGACCCAGCAGATCCAATTGATTCCATCCCAGCAGATCCCATCTGCTGCGGTAATGGGAATAATGAAATACTATGAGAGATTATAAAAGTGGCTTTTGCTAGGCCCAGGGCAGGCCCAGGGCTATTATAATAGCGATGCTTACTAGGCCCAAGGACAGAGTGTCCTTGTAGACGATGGAATGAGGGGATTTCCAGAAACTAGATAAAAAGCAGGAAATAGAAATTAATTTTAGTCATATACCGTTATATTTAGTAAGAAAAGTAACCAATTATAATTTAGAATAGGCCTCGTGCACGGCGCATGTAAAGTGTATCTAACCAATTAAGACAAAGACAAGATGCTGCTTGTCGCGTGTACGGAACTAAAAGGACTATATAAATCACTGTAACAAAGCAATAAATTGGAGTGTTATCCCCACATCGCATCGGTGTATTTACTCCCCAAGCTTCGGGCCGCGGCAGCGTGGTGACCCTGACGTGACGAATGGGGCCCCTGAAAAAGACCCCCTGAAAGGATTATTATCCTTGAAGAACTATCCTCCGTATCGGAGCTGCATAAGCGGACGAGAGACGAAGCTTGAGATCCCGGCCGTCCGAGAGAGACGGGAGCCCAAGAGGCTGGTGGCCACAAGCTGACCGGTGAGTCAGGCAGACTGCGGTCTGGTACGGGATGGGTTTCGCTGCATCAGCGATAGAGAAGGCTGTTGTGGACGGACTATTAAGAGTCCTTGAAAAAATGGGCTATAAGGTACAAAGGAACAGCCTTGTAGATTTATTGTTGTGGGGTCGGAGGCGCGGTTATTTCACAACCCCACATGACGCATTTGATTTAGCTACATGGGAACGAGTGGGTAAAGATTTATGGGAAGGTGTTCAGACCGGAGCGAAAGGGGCAAAGGAATGTTCAAAAACATATCAATCAGTGCGACTGGTGTTAGAACAGTTAAACGCAGAAGCAGAAGTTGCAAAAGTTCTGAAAGAATGTCTGAAGGTGGAGGAAGATAGTAAATTAAAAGAGACTGAGACAGATAAAAAGGAAAGTTTGCCTCCCAGCCTTGTTGCCGCTCCTGCTTCTAAAGGTCCCTTTGATGATCTTATTCCACCTTTTATACCTGATGACAAGCCATCAACGGGGGCACCACCAAGTGCCCCACCGCTGCCTATGGAAGTGGATCCTGCGGCAGTGCCTCTTCCTGCAGATAATGATACCGGGGAGAGCTGGCTGTCACAGGAGGTCCGAGGGTTATCAACTCAAATCCTACAGCTCCTGGAGGAGTTAAAGAGGATTGATCCAGGCTCACTGAAAAAGAAAATAGAGGAGGCATATAAGAAGGCATCTAAAGCAATACAGGAGGGGCTGGAGAATATCAGTAACCAACTTGATATACGGGAGTAAAAATTGGCCCCAATAGTGGAGAGACGGAGAAAAGAATTGATACAATTGGCATTAAATGGTGACTGGGACTCTGAAACATTACACCATTATTTGAAATCTCACTTTGGGGCTGTACATGGACTGACTACATCTGAAAGGGAACAAATTGATGCAGCCCATGAAAGAATGGGGAAGCTAAAGCGTACCCCCGAGGATGGAGGAATTGACCACTGGGTGCGGGCGTGGCTCTCCGGCAGTGAGCCTAAGACTGCCGGAGGTACTCAAGAAACAGATCCCCCCTGGTCATTTAACAAAAGGTGACAACGAGACGAAACACACTGGATACCAGCAAAGTGAGTGCGGCCTTATCTCCAGAAGACCACAGCAGATGGCAACATCACAGAAAACTCATCTTAAAGCTGTTATGCCAAGAATTTAATGCACTGTTTTTGTATCATATTGATTGTGATTTTTATGCTTTGCTACATTGGGATTCCCCTTTGCTTGTTAATGATGCACGAGTATTGGTTTATGGATATATAGCACGTAGGAAGTGGGTTTTAGAGAAATGTTGCTCAGAGTGTAGGGGAAAAGTAGATTTTATAGTGATTAAATGTGGGGGTTGTGGACAGATTGAGAAGGTTAGAGATACTAGATGGATAGATCAAGCATTGGGCGGATGCATTAGATGTACTCACCCATTTGTTACCCGGAATCCCTGGGAACAACTACGGGAACTCGCAGGAGAACAGGTTTTGAGAGAACTGGGAATTCCCCGACTGTTTGAAAACGTAGAAGCTTTGCATTTTGCGCATGTTGCTTTTGTAGTGTGGTGTGCTTTGTGCCGATTACAGATAGCTGTTAAAACACGGGCACTGGTGTGGGGTTTTTCTCAGTGCTGCGCTAAACATAATCAAGATGGGGGGCTATACGCTCCATATTAACCAAGAACTTCCAGCCTTAACTATGATAATTGGATGCTGTTTGGCACTGACTTCTTTCGGTCCTCATGAAAATGTTTGGGTAACCATAGCAAATCAGACAGGTCAATCTTCACTTTGTTTAAGTTTAGGAAGCGTTAATAGTCCTTTTAAGACCTGTCTGTTTGGAGTGCCAACCTGGCAACCTTCCAGTTTTATGGGATTTGTAAAGGATGCCGCTGTGCAAAACGAGACTCAAATGCTTAAGGAGGTAAATCAGACAGCAGAAGGCTTGAATCGCAATCAGCTTGATGGAGGGTGGCAGTGTCATATTATTTTGGCTCTGAATATCACTCTTGATTCCCCACCAGAAGAAATAGACATTGTAGGATGTAGCAATGATAGTATGGCAAATAAAACAGGTGGATGGTTCTCATTTGAGCCACTTAAGGATTCACAATGGAATCAGGACCAATACTTGTGGGCATCTCTGAAATCTGATTTGCAGGATCATGAGGTGCTTAGAACCCTCTACTCTAAATGCAATGGAAACAACATTACGATGCCCTTAAAGTTGCCAAAAGGTATTTTTTTAATTTGTGGGAACAGAGCATGGAATGGTATCCCTGCTCGGCCTAGGGGAGGACCGTGTTACCTTGGTCAATTAACATTGTTTCATCCCAATGTATCCTCACTGATGACGATTTCTAGGATCAGGACCAAACGCGGTGTTCATGACTTAGACTGCAAAGACACCGGCAATCCTCAGTTTTGGTCTGAGCTTAAACAAGTAGTTGTAGCCACGATCCTTCCCGGAGCAGCAGCTCGCAAGGCAATGGTATTAGCTGAACAACTTGCCTGCTGGGCAAAGGATGAACTAAACACGACATCACAGATATTGGATGAACTTAGTGCCGATGTGTCCAGTGTCAATCATGCAGTTTTGCAGAATCGAGCTGCCATTGATTATCTTTTGCTAGCCCATGGCCATGGTTGTGAAGAGTTTGAAGGCATGTGTTGTATGAACTTGTCTGACCATTCAGTGTCAATTCATGCAAAAATTAAGAAACTACAGAATCATCTGCATGATCTGAAACAGCAGGATGGGTTAGGACTAGAGGGATGGTTATCTTTTTTAGGGCTTGGACCATGGCTTAGTAGCATTATAGCACATTTTGGGAAAATTTTGCTTTTGTTTTTATTGTGTTTGCTGTTTGGCCCATGTATTGCAAGATGTATAACGCAACACTTAGAGGAAATTATCTATGCTGTTTTTGAAAAAAGAGGGGGAGATGCTGCGGTAATGGGAATAATGAAATACCATGAGAGATTATAAAAGTGGCTTTTGCTAGGCCCAGGGCAGGCCCAGGGCTATTATAATAGCGATGCTTACTAGGCCCAAGGACAGAGTGTCCTTGTAGACGATGGAATGAGGGGATTTCCAGAAAATAGATAAAAAGCAGGAAATAGAAATTAATTTTAGCCATATACCGTTATATTTAGTAAGAAAAGTAACCAATTATAATTTAGAGTAGGCCTCGTACACGGCGCGTGTAAAGTGTATCTAACCAATTAAGACAAAGACAAGATGCTGCTTGTCGCGTGTACGGAACTAAAAGGACTATATAAATCACTGTAACAAAGCAATAAATTGGAGTGTTATCCCCACATCGTATAGGTGTATTTACTCCCCCAAGCTTCGGGCCGCGGCAAATGCTGGAGGCCATTGTGCCGCGATGGAAACGCATGGAACCAAGGATCTGTTGTGACAAACCCGGGCCTGATGGAACCAAGGAGACCACTATGATGCAATGGAATCTTAAGGAACCAAGGGTCAATTGTCAACACTTCAGGCTCTATAAAACTGAAGAGAACATAATGGTACTGTGGATTCTCATGGAACCAAGGCCACATTGTGACAAAGTGTATCCTGATGGAAATCCAGTGCCACTGGGACATGTCCAGCCTTAGAGGAAGCAAGTATTCATTGTGACACAGCACAGCCTCATGAATCACAGGAGAGCACAATGACACTGCAGAATCTTGGGGAACCAAGCGTCAATTGTAAACACAGTAGGGACTCATGGAAGCCAGGAGACCATTGTGACTTAATAGAATCTCATGGAACCGAGTCCTAATTGCTACAAACAGGGGCCTCATGGAACCCAGGAGACCATTGTTACACTGTGGAATCACATGGAAGCTAATGTCCATTGTTTCATGTTGCACAAATGAACGACATCGAGCACTGGAGACCATTTGTGACACAATGGAAGAAGGTGGAACAAAGGGTCTCTAGTGACACTGCTGTGTCTCATGGAATCCAAGAGACCATTTTGATGGAATGGAAACTCATGGATTGAAGTGTCCACTGTTTTACAGTGTGACATCCTGAAACAAACGAGACCATTGTGGTGAAAAGAAATCTCAAAGAAACACGGGTCAGTTGTCAGCCCAGGGCTGTAATTTTACCATGTGAGGCCTCATGGCACACAGGTACCACTGGGACATTGCCAAGACTGGTAGAAACAAGGCTCCATTATTGCACAGCAAGGCCTCAGGGCACCCAGGAGAGCAGTGTGACACAATGGGATCTCATGGAAGCAAGTGTCCATTGTGACACAGCAGGGCCTCATGGCACCCAAGAGAGCACTGTGATGCAAGGCAGCCTGGGAAAACCAAGTGTTAACTGCAAACAGAGTGGGGCCTCATGGAAGCCAGGTGCTACTTGGATATTGCCAGGCCATGTGGAACTCAGTGTCCATTGCAACAAAGCCCAGCCTCATGGAACTCAGTAGACCATTGGGACAACCTGGAATCTCACAGATCCAAGGCTCTGTTTTGACAAAGTGGGGCCTCATGGGACACAGGTGCCCCTGGGACATTGCCAGCTCTTGTGCAATCCAGTGTCCATCATGACAGAGCACAGCCTCGTGGAATCATGGGGACCACTGTGATGCAATGGAATCTCATGGAAGCAAGTGTCAATTGTGAACATGGCACGGTCTCATGGAACCCAGGGACAAGTGGGACTGTGCCATGGCTTGTGGAAGCAAAGGACTATCGTGACACAGCAGGACCTCTTGGAACCCAGGAGAACATTGTGAGGCAATGGAATCTGATGGAGCCAAGTGTTAATTGTCAAAACAGCAGGGCCTCATGGAACCCAAGTGACCATTGTGACTGCATGGAATCTCATGGAACAAACTCACCTGTAACATAGCAGGGTGTCATGGAACACAGGTGCCACTGGGACATTGCCACTGCTCATGGAACCAAGTGCCCATTGTGATACTACTTGGGCCTAAGGGAACATAGGCGACCAGTGTGTCACAAGGGAATCTCAAGAAACCAAGGCTGCATAGTGACACAGAGGGTCCTCATGGGACCAAGGAGACTATTGTGAAGCAATGGAATGTCCTGGAACAACAGGGGCCTGATGGAACCCAGTGCCAATGGGACATTTTCAAGGCTCATGCAAGCATCAGTTGTGAAAGAACCGGGACTAATGGAACAAGGAGAACATTGTTACCCAATGGGATCTCATGGAACCAACTGTCCACTGTTTCATGGTGCAGCCTTATAGAGTGGTGGAGGCCACTGTGTTACAATTAAATATCCTGAAAGCAAGGCTCCATTGTGACAAACGTGAGCTTTATGAAATCAAGGAAACCACTGTGATGCAATCGAATCTCAAAGAGCCAAAGGTCAATTGTGAACACATCAGGTTCTCAGAAAACCGAGAACATTGTGACACAGTGGAGTCTCAGGGAACCAAGGCGTTATTTTGATAAAGTGGGGCCGAATAGGAGACAGGTGCCACTGGGACATTGCCAGCTCTTATGGAATCCAGTGTCCATTGAGACACAGGGCAGGTCATAGAAACATAGGGAGAGTTGTGATGCAATGGAACCAATGGTCAATTCTGATAGAGAGGGACCACATGGAACACAAGGGCCAGAGAAGTATTGCCAGGTATACTAGAAATAAGACATCATTGTGCCAGACCAATTGTGATGCAATGGAATCTCAAGCAACCAAGGGTCAATTGTCAACACAACAGGCTCTCAAAAAGCTAAGGAGAACATTGTGGTGCAATAGATTCTCTTGGAACCAAGCCCCCATTGTGACAAAGCGTGGCCTGATGGAAACCCAGTGCCACTGGGACATCTCCAGCCTTGGAGGAAGCAAGTGCCCATTGTGACACAGCACAGCCTCATGAACCATAGGAGAGCAAAGTGATACTATGGAATTTTAGGGAACCATGTTTCAATCGTAAACACAGTGGGGACTCACAGAACCCACAACAGCATTGAGACACAATAGAATCTCATGGAACCAAGTCTGAATTGTTACAAAGAGGGACCTCATGAAACCCAGGAGACCACTGTGGAATCACGGGGAATCAAATGTCCACTGTTTCACGTTGCAGCCTCAAAAGAGCGCTAAAGACTGTTGTGGAACAATGGAAAATATGGATCAGAGTCTCCCTAGTGACACTGACGGGCCTCATGGAAGCCAAGAGATCATTGTAAAGGAATGGAAACTCATGGAATCAAGTGCTCACTGTTTTGCACCGTGGCATCATGGAATGCTGGAGACCACTGTGCCACAATGGAAGTGCATGGCACAAAGGCTCCACTGTGACCCAGCAGGGCCTCATGGAATCCACGAAAGCACTGTGATACAACGGAATGAAGGTTCAGTTGTGACAAACCTGAGCCTGATGAAACCAAGGAGACCACTGTGATGCAATGGAATCACTATGAACCAAGGGTCAATTGTCAACATATCAGGAGGCCCAGGCTTGGAAACAAGAGAAAGAAATTTTCTTCCCAGGCCACGCTGTGGTGCAACACATCCCCCAGAATGAGTCTGAAGCAGTTTAAGGCATCGAGGTTTAAATCCCCTGCATTGTGCAGGATCTCTGTGGCTTCTTCTCTCTTTTGGATTCCTGAGCTATGGAGCCACTCAAAACGGCCTCCTCCACAAGCTTCAGTTGGTGGATTTGCAGCACTGGCCTCCATTCACAGATTACTGCCCCAGCCATGGTGACACAGCCCCTGTGCAGGCCCAGCACAAGACAGGAGCATTGCGGGTGGGAACGGCCCCTGTGCCTTGGTGCCACAGCAGCCCTGGGGCTCTGTGCCCCATGGCCTCCCTGCTGGGCAGCCTCTGCCAGCTCCTGCACAGCCCGTGGCACCTGTGGGCCAGCACTGACAGCCCTGCCC
The DNA here is from genome assembly GCA_030060385.1 of Muscicapa striata striata. NCBI lineage: Eukaryota > Metazoa > Chordata > Aves > Passeriformes > Muscicapidae > Muscicapa > Muscicapa striata. The sequence goes on along the minus strand of JAREIS010000700.1, from coordinate 43,000 downwards.
CGGGCTCTGCCGGGCTCTGGGCCAGCAGAGAGGCTGGGCAGGGCTGGCCATGGCCAGGAACAGGCCCTGAGCCCTGCAGGAGGGTGGAGCTGGGCCACAGCCAAATTCAGCCCAGGGCAAACCTGGGCTGAGCAGCCAGGGCTGGCAACGGCTGGGGACAGAGGCTGTCAGTGACAAATGTCCTGGGCCCCCTCCCTGCTCTGTGCATGCCACCAAGGGCACAGAGCAGCCTCCTCTCTCGCCCACTTGCCTGTTTCCAATGCCTTCCACAGGCGCTGGCCCTGCCCCACAAGGCCTGGGCTGGGTCCTGCCCCTGCACGCTCAGCCAGGCTGAGATGGACACTGCTGGTTTCTCTGGCAGGCTCTCTCAGGCCAGCCCAGCTCCCTGCAAGCTGTGCCAGCTGCCCTGAGCTCTGTGCAGCACCAAGGGCCTCTCCCCAGCACAGCCCAGCCGGCTCTGGCCCCACAGCTCTGCTCAGGCCAGGGGCTCTGGGCAGTGGCCCCACGGCCTCAGCCCCTGGCAAGGGCACAGCAGCAGCTGCAGCTCAGACAGGACTCAGCCCAGCTATGGGCAAGGTGCTTGGCCAAGGCAAAAGGAGGCTCCCTGTGTGCCCTGCTCCCCTCTCCCTGAGCTCCTGAGAGCTCTGCAGCCCCTGCTGCCATCCCATCTGCCCAGGCCAGCACAACAGCCCCGGCCTTGGGGCCCTGCAGAGCTGCTCCTGCTCCAGGCCCAGGGCCCCTCCCAGAGCTGGGGCAGACACAAAGCTGTGCCCATTTCTGTTCATTCCAGCTCTGATCAGGATGGATCCTCAGACACTTGGAGGTTGCTGGTGAATTTTTCTACTCCAGAGGCCTCTTCTTTCTTGAGCTCTTCAGTTGAGAAACTCAGTGGCAAAGTCTAATAAACATTTGTTCAAAACACCGAAACAAGAAAAGCCCCTGAGAATAATTTAAGTTCTCAATTCTTCTGTGGTTAATTAAACTGCTTTCAGAAGTCTATTTTAAGAGAATATACTTTATTGGAAAAAATGCAGAGAGAACTGTTTTGTCTGGTTTTCTTTTCCTATTTTTAGATGGATATCAGCAATATCCAATTGATATTGATCCCCAGCACCTTCTAATGCAGTCTGAATAGATATGAAAATCAAGACCATTCATAGCTGACAATCAGATTGTGGCCCCCCCTCTGCCCCAGCTTTACCCTCATCCAGCCCCTGGGTCTCCTATTGATCAGGAATGGTGTGGCCAGCAGAACCAGGACAGTGATCTTTCCCTGTGCTTGGCACTTGTTGGGCAGCACCTCTAGTGCTGTGTCCAGTTCTGGGACCCCCAATTTAGGAAGGACTTGGAGGGGCTGGAGGATGTCCAGAGAGGGGCACCAAGGCTGGTGAGGGATCTGGAACACAAGTGCTGTGAATAGTAGGTGAGGGAGATGGGGATGTTTATCCTGGAGGATACTCAGAGGAGACCTCATAACTTTCTAAAACTCCATGACAGGAGGGTTCAGCCAGGTGAGACTCGTACTCTTTTCCCAGGGAACAGTGAGAGGACAAGAGGACACAGCCCTAAAGCTGCACAAGGGAAGGTTTAGGCTGGACATTAGGAAATATTCTTCACGAAAAGGGTGATTGGGTATTGGAATGGTCTGGCCAGAGAGGTGATTGAGTCACTGTCCCTGGAAGTGTTTCAGTATAGAGTGGATGTGGCACTGAGTGCCATGGTCTGGGTGAGAAGGTGGTGTTGGGTCACAGGTTGGACTTGATGCTCTCAAAGGTCTTTTCCAGCCTGGGTGCTTCTGCGATGATTGTGACACTGCAGGGCCCTGGGGAAGCAAGGGGCCGTTGTGCTACTGCAGGGACTCTTGGAACTAAGGGAACAATTGTGACACTGTGGTGCCCCATGGAACCAAGGGTCCCTTGTGACACTGCAGGATCTTGTGTAATCAGGGCTCCATTGTGACACTGCAGCACCAAGGAATTCATGGTGGCACTTGGAGGCCTCATGGAACCAAGAGGCCACAGTGACACTGCAGGGCTTGTGGGACCATGCAGAGCATTGTGACAGAGCAGGACCTTGTATAATGATGGGGCCATTGTGACACTGCAAGGCCCATGGAACCAAGAGACTTCGTGACACCGAGGGGTCCCATGGACCAAAGCACTGTGACACTGGGAGGCATCATGGAATCATGGAGACCATTGTGACACTCTAGAGACTCATGGAACCATGGTGACACCAAGTTGGCTGGGAGTGTGGATCTGCTAGAGGGTAGGAGGGCTCTGCAGAGGGACCTGGACAGGCTGGATCCTGGGCCCAAATCCAACAGGGTGAGGTTTAACAAGATGAAGTGCTGGTCCTGCACTTTGGCCACAACATCCCCTACAGTGCTACAGGCTGGGGACAGAGTGGCTGGACAGTGGCCAGGCAGAAAGCGAGCTCGGGGCACTGATGGACATGAGCCAGCAGTGTGCCCGGGTGGCCAAGAAGGTCAATGGCTCCTGGTCTGGATCAGGAATGGTGTGGCCAGCAGGAGCAGGGCAGTGATTCTTCACCTATGCTCGGCAATGGTGAGGCAATATCTCGAGTGCTGTGTCCAGTTTTGGCCCCCCTCCAGTTCAGGAAAAACATGGAAGGGCTGGAGAATGTCAAGAGAAAGGCAACAAGGTTGGTGAGAGGTCTGGAACACAAGCCCTGTGAGGAGTGGCTGAGGGAGATGGGGTTGTTTATCCTGATGAAGGCTCAGAAAGACAAGGTCATATCAGAGCAAACATGATGAACTAGATGAACTCCAAGGTCTTTTCCAGCCTGGCTGATTCTGTGATTCTCTGAAACCACCCTTGGAGCAGTTGCAGGATGAGCCCTGGGCCATCTCTTCAGAAGGTCCAGCAGCCCAAGTCCCTCAGCTTCTCCTCACAGCCCCAAAGCCCATCCTTATTGGATGAGGCAGGCAACCTAGTAACTAACGACGAGGAGAAGGCGGAAATGCTTAATGCCTTCTTCGCCTCAGTCTTTAGTGGTAAGACAGCTTGTTCTCAAGACCACTGTCCTCATGGGTTGGTAAGTGGTGCCAGGGAGCAGAATGGTCCTCTTGTTATCCAAGAAGAGGCAGTCAGAGAACTGCTGAGACAGCTGGATATTTATAAATCAATGGGACCAGATGGGATCCATCCCAGGGTGATGAGGGAGCTGGCAGATGAGCTTGCGAAGCCGCTCTCCATCATTTACCAGCAGTCCTGGCTCACTGGGGAGGTTCCGGACGATTGGAAACTGGCCAATGTGACACCCATTTACAAAAAGGTAGGAAGGAGGATCCTAGTAACTACAGGCCAGTTAGCCTGACCTCAGTACCAGGTAAAATAATGGAGCAGTTCATAATGAGTGCTATCACACAGCGCTTACAGGATGGCCAGGGCATCAGACCCAGTCAGCATGGGTTTACAAAGGGTAGGTCGTGTCTGACCAACCTGGTCTCCTTCTATGACCAGGTGACACACCTGGTGGATACAGGAAAGGCTGTGGATGTTGTCTATTTAGACTTCAGCAAGGCCTTTGATACTGTCTCCCACAGCATACTCCTGGAGAAGCTGGCAGCACACGGCTTGGACAGGAGCGCTCTGTGCTGGGTTAGGAACTGGCTGGACGGCCGGGCCCAGAGAGTGGTGGTGAACGGTGCTGCATCCAGCTGGCGGCCAGTCACCAGTGGTGTCCCTCAGGGCTCTGTGCTGGGGCCAGTTCTGTTTAATGTTTTTATAGACGACATGGATGAGGGCATTGAGTCTTTCATTGGCAAATTTGCAGATGACACTAAGCTGGGAGCTTGTGTTGATCTATTGGAAGGAAGAAGGGCTCTGCAGAGAGACTTAGATAGATTAGATAGATGGGCAGAATCCAACAACATGAAATTTAATAAGTCTAAGTGCCGAGTTCTACATTTTGGCCATAAGAATCCCCTTCAGCGTTACAAGCTGGGAACAGTGTGGCTGGATAGTGTACAGGAGGAAAGGGACCTGGGGGTGCTGGTTGACAGCCGGCTGAATATGAGCCAGCAGTGTGCCTTGGTGGCCAAGAAGGCCAACGGCATCCTGGCCTGCATTAGGAATTGTGTGGCCAGCAGGAGCAGGGAGGTCATTCTTCCCTATACTCGGCACTGGTGAGACCACATCTTGAGTACTGTGTCCAATTCTGGGGCCCTCAGTTTAGGAAGGACATTGATATGCTAGAACGTGTCCAGAGGAGGGCAACAAGGCTGGTGAAGGGCTTGGAACACAAGCCTTATGAGGAACGTTTGAAGGAGCTGGGGTTGTTTAGCCTGGAAAAGAGGAGGCTTAGGGGTGACCTCATTGCTCTCTACAACTTCCTGAAGGGAGGCTGTAGACAGGTGGGGGTCGGTCTCTTCCACCAGGCAGCAACTGACAGAACCAGAGGACACAGTCTCAAGCTACGTCAGGGAAGGTATAGATTGGATATTAGGAAGAAATTTTTCACCGAAAGAGTAATAAAATACTGGAATGCTCTTCCCAGAGAGGTAGTGGAATCGTCATCTTTGACAGTGTTCAAGAAAAGGCTGGACATGGCACTTAGTGCCATGCTATAGTCTATACTCTGAGTTGAGGTGTTTAGGACATAGGTTGGACTCGATGATCTTGGAGGTCTCTTCCAACCTCAATATTCTGTGATTCTGTGATTCTGTGATTCTGTCAGTCCTGCAGAGCCTCTCCAGCCCCTCCTCATTGCCCAGAACAGGAAGCCCCACCCGAAACACACCAGCCCAGATGTGCCTCCCTGGCCTGTGGTGCCTCTGGCAAGGGAGCAGCACGAGACACTGCAGGAGCCTGCAGAAAATTCCTGAAGCACTTGTAGGATGATCCTGCTTGCCAAATGATGCTCCCACTGTACCGGCTCAGGAACTGAAATGGGGAGTGGGGCCAGAGAGGAAGGGGCAAACACAGATGGGCTGTTTTCAGGGGAGGATAAAGGGATGGGCAATAGGAATAAATTTGTGCCAGGAAGAGTAAAGAAAGCAAAGACAAAATAAAGGAAATACTTTTGGGGAATACAAGGAATACAGTTTCGGGGCGGCTGCCAGGCAGCCCTGGCTCTGAGCAGCAACATCTGCAGTGAGACAGCAAACTCACAGCTCATGGGAACAAACTTTCTGGCTGCCCGCAGAGGCCACGACAAACCTGAGTGGTTTCCTTTCCATCCCCCCAGTCCTTGCTGGCCCCAGGGGCTGATGGCATTTGTGCTCACTCAGCTCCATCTCTCCAGTCCTCCCCAGGTCCCTTCCAGGCTCTACCCAGTACACCCCAGTGCCTTCCAGTTTCCCCAGTGTCATCTACAGGATGTGGTAGTGTTGCCCAGCCTTCACCAAAGTGTTCCCAGTGTCCCCACTTTTTCCCAGTCTCCCCCATTTTCACTCACAATATCTCCAGGTTGTCCCAGTGACCCCCAGTATCACTCCCAGTACGTCCCAGTCCTCCCCAGTGTTTCCAAAGAAACTTGAACTTCTCATGGTTGCTGTGACCCCAGCAGTGGGGTCAGTGCAGTGTCCATGGCCACAGCCCCTGGCATTGGCCCAGTGCAGGTTGGGATGATGATCCACCTTCACAGCTGGCCCAGGGCAGCTCTGCTGTGGTTTTGGTGGCACCTTGGGCTAGCATACACCTAAGGAGTGTGTCTGTTTGCAGTGGGGAACATTAGGAGTTTTAGATTGCTTTTAAAAAAAAAGACAAAAAGAAAAAAAAAAAAAAAAAAAAAGAAAACCCCACTTTGCCAGACCTCCTATGAGAGACCCTGGATCAACATCAGTCCCTGAATGCTGCAATCACCTCTACTCTATTGAGAACAGTAACAAAATACACCCTTTAAAATATGAGTGCATAGTTCTAAGAAGCTTTTTGAAATATTTCTCCATAACTGGCATTGAAAAACGTCGTAATGAACTGCACTGCACCACAAGGAAATCAAAGTAGAACCATGGTTTGTCAGGACTTGCTTGATCCCATAATGCCCTGTGCTGCATTTGGTGCTGCCAAGGAGCTCCAAATAATATTTTGGAAATATTGGCTCTCTCTCTGCAGGGCTGCCTTTGGCAGGAGCCTGGCCCAGCTCAGCAGCACAGACACAGCACAAGGACTTTAATGACCCTCTCAGGGGTTGGGATTGAGTCCCTGAACATCAGTCCCTGAGAGGGACTTGAAGAAACCTCTCAAGAATTCAAAGTCCGATTCAAACTCCAAAGTTTCTCCTACTTTTAGTGAGTTCTTCTGATAAACATGAAGGAGAAGGTTTCCCAAGAGTTGAATGAGAAAAGTGATGACAATGATGTCAGGTAGAAAAAAATAGGGCAAAGGAGGAAAAGAAACCTTTCAAGAATTCAAAGTAAGATTCCAAGTCCAAAGTTTCCTCAACTTGTAATAATGGGTCCCACTGCAGGACATGGCTGAAAAAGTGTCCGCAGGTGTGGGTTTATTGTTTTTACATTATATTTTTAAAGTGTAGGTTTATTGTTTTTATGATATATTTTTAAAGTGTGGTCATATTGCTTTCATGTTACATTGTTTGTTCAGGATTTTTTCTTTTTCTGAATGAAGCAGAGAGACAGGACTTCTGAGTTCCTTTAGAAAGAGTGGTGGTTTATTTTCTTTTATTTTCTATCCAGGCAGAAAGGGGAAGTTTGTCTAACAGATGGTCACAGCAAGGCTTAGAAGTCACAAGATTTTTGTTTATGCTTATTCTTATGCTTATACTTACAAGGTCTTTTAATGTTTATATATATATATATATATATATATTATATAAATATAAATATATATATTATATTATATATTTAAGAATTTTATATATTATAAGGATTCATTAAGTAATTTGATAATGGTATAAATACGATTCATGCTAATTAAATTGTAATTATATTAGCAAAATTGTTGCTTTATAATCAATAGAAAAATCGTATTTAATTGTTATAAGGCAAAAAGGATAAAGGAAATGGTTAAACAAAGCAGATGGAATCATCCTCCAGATGTTTGTATAGGTCTAAGAACAGCATCTAGAAATAAAACTTTTGACCTTGAATTGAGCCAAATTGGGATGATTCCAGGCATTGGACACTTGGACAAGATTTGTTATGGCAGCATAGGCTTAATTATATAACCCTAAGCTTAATGCTCTTGGGCTACCTGCAAGGTCAAACAGCAAACACTGAGGAAGACCCAGAGCCTTCATCGGAAACAAGACCCCCGAAAGGAGGAGACACCCCCAATCACTGGTGAAGCATGCACAACACAACATAGTGAAGTAGATTTTAGGAATAGAAACTAGGAGGAGCTTTCCAGAACATTGTGTATTAATATGTATTAGTAAACAGTATATAAGTGAGATTTTTAGCTTGACTGATTTGGTACAGTGTGAGAGGAAGGGCCCTACCCGTACCCCTGGTCAGTGTATCCCCCGGTTGGTTTTGCTTATGCTTTATTCGAACCAAACCTCAATTATACTAAATTACTCACTGCCAAATTTTGTATTTACTTAAATATATGCAACTAATATACTTTAATTGTATTCATTCATATACGATTGTTGTTGTTAATAAATTGCTGCTAGGTTTAATTTTGTTATTTGATTAATTGGACAAAATTGAACAATCCAAATCCATTCATAATGTTAATTAACCAATAAAACACTGTCAACCAAGATATTTATGTTTCTAATTCAATACTACGATATTTCGTCTTAATGAGTATTCTAGAGAATGAACTTTCTTAGCCAATTATATCACAAGACACAAATTACATTGCTGCAGTCTAAAACTTCTTGTTACGTTTGTAACTACCTTTATTTTTTCTATATCTTAAATTCTAAAGCTAAACATATCTCTGCTTAATTGTGTTTCATTCTAAGCTTTGGCTTACAAACCCAATGTTCTGAGGATTCTTTGCATTTTGAATTCTAACACCCAGGTTCCACTTGGAGCAGAACACTGGAGGCACTGATGACAGGTAGGGACGAACAGAAAGGTGTCTCTGATGCTGAGCAAACCTGGATGTGTTTCATGAATGCAAAATGAACCTCATGGAACCAAGGGTCCATTCTGACACTGTGGGAACTCATAGAACCAAAGGTCCATTGTGACACTGCAGGGCCTCATGGAACAATGGAGACTATTTTGAAACAGAATCACAGAATTAACAAGGTTGGAAAAGACCTTTGAGATCATCAAGTCCATCCTATGACCTAACATCAGTTCATCAATTTAACCATGGCTCTGAGCACCACGTCCAGTCTTTTGTTAAATGCTGCCAGGGACAGGGACTCAACCACCTCTCTGGGCAGAAGATTCCAGTGCCCAATCACTCGTTCAGTGAAGAATTTTTTCCCAATGTCAAACCTATACTATCCCTGGCTCATCTTAAGACTGTGTCCTCTCATTCTGTCAGTGGTTGTCTGGGAGAAGAGACCAACCCCCACCCGACTGCAGCCTCTGTTCAGGTAGTTGTAGAGTCTCACTGGAGACCATTGTAGCCATTGGGGCCATTGTAGCACAGCAGGGCCTCATGGAATCAAGGGGGCCACAGTGACATTGTGGGACTCCATGGGATGAAAGGGCCATTCTGACACTGTGGAACAAAGGAGACCTTTGTTACAGTACAGGACATCATGGAATCAAAGAGGCCATTTTTATAATTTGAGGCTTTGTGAAATTAAAGGGCCGTTGTGGCATTTCAGTGCATTTTGGAAGTAAGGGAACACTAGTGACACTGTGGGGCTCAGTAAAATAAATAGTCTGTTGTGACACTGTGGGGTCTCATGGAATCAAAGGTCTGTTTTGACACTGCAGGGCCTTGTGGATTCACAGAGATTATTGTGACACTACAGGTGATGCCTTGGAGTAGCTTCCTAGAACAGAGACTAGACAAGGTTAATAGACAAGGTTAAGAGAATAAAGTGTTTTTTTATTAAAGGCCTCCAAGAGATTCACCTTGGGCAGTCAAAAGCCTCCCAGAGGCTACATCCAAGATGGACGGTGGTCATGAGTTTTTCAGGCAGATATAAATTTGGTCCATTTGCATATCAGGGGTTAATCCTCCAATTACAGCTTCAGGTAATGAAGTCATATTCCCCCAGTTTTCTTCCCCCCTTTCCCCCCCCTCCTCAATTCACTTTTGTTTATACTTTTCAAAGCATGAGGCTGTACCTTGAGTTTCAGGCCTAGAGGAATTGTTTTGTCTGACCAAAACGTGAAGACAGGTAATTAATACTTTAAATGGAGTTTAGAGTTATGCCCAAATGTAGTACAGGATTTGAAAAGGCTAAAATCTTGAGGCATCACAGTCCTCACTGAATCGAAGGAACACAGGTAATCTTTGCTGCCCCATGGAACCAAGGAGTCCATTGTGACACTGCAAGGCCGCACGGAAGCAAGGAACCATTGTGACACCATGGGGCCTTGTCGGGCCAAGGGGTGATTGTGTCACCGTGTGACACCATTGAACCAAGGAGTCCATTGTGACACTACAGGGCCCCATGGAACTAAGGATTGGTGTAACAGTGCGGGACCCATGGAACCAAAGGTCCATTGTGACACTGCAGGGCCCTATGAAACTAAGGATTCATGTAACAGTGCAGGACCCCATGGAACCAAAGGTCCATTGTGACTTTGCAAGGCCTCATGGAATCCTGGAGGCCACGATGACACTTTGAGGCCTCGTTGAATCAAGGGGCTCTGCAGGACCTTGTGGAACCAAGGAGACAATTCTGCCATTGTGAGTCCCCATGGAACAAGGGTCCATTGTGGTACTGTGGCACCGAGGAGACCCCTGTGACACTCTAAGGCCTCATGGAAACAAAGGATCATTGTGACACTATGGAACCCCATGGAAACAAGAGGCCAGTGTGACACAGCTGGGCCTCATGGAACGACAGATCCAATATGACACAACCATTATGACACTACAGAACCCCATGGATCCAAGGGGCCACTAAGACACTGAGAGGCCCCATGGATCCAAGGGAACAGGTAACAGGTTTGCTTGGCTTGGCCTGACTGGTCCAACTTCCCTTGGCTTATCAAGGGTCTCTTCTCATGTACCCCTGAAACACTGCAGCTCTGGGCTTTCCTTCAAATAGAAAAGAACTGTCCCTCCTACACAGGCTACCATGGAAAAAATTTGTACTTTCCTCCCAAATTTCCTATCTCCAAGGGTTTCTCCCAGACAAAAGCTGCCAGGACAGACAGCTCTGGTTGGCCTTGTCCTCTGGTGGTCTCCTCTATTCTGCCCTGAAATGCTGGGGCTCCGTGCTTTCCTTCTTGTGGAAATGAATCATATTTCTTGTCCAGGTGCCCATGGCCAAAATTGGCATTTCACCTCCAAAAGTCCTATATCCATAGATTGCTCCTATACAAAACTGCCATTATAGACAGGTCCAGCTGGTCTTGGCCTCCTGAGGGCTGGCTCTCACCTGCCTTCCAAACACTGGGGCTCTGTGCTTTCCTTTCTGTGGAAAAGAACTGGCCTTCTCCTCCAGGCACAGTTGGCTGAAATTGGGATTCCATATTCAAAATTCTGTACATCCAAGGGTTGCTCCCAGAAAAACCTGCCAGGACAGACAAGTCAGTCTTGCCTTGGCCTCTGGTGGCTGCAATTCATCAGCCCCTGAAACACTGGGGTTCCATGGTTTCCTTCCTGTGGAGACCATGGTGACACTGTGGGGCCTTCTGAAATGAAGGGACCATTGTGACACTGCAAGGCACCATGGATCCAAGAGACCACTGTGACACTGCAGAGTACCATGGATCCAAGGGACCATGGAGACACTGTGGGGGCCCATGGAACCGTAGAAACAACGATGACACTTTGGGGCCTTCTGAAATTAAGGGACTTTTGTGACATTGTGTGGGCCCAAAGATCCAAAGGGTCGTTGTGACACTGCAGGGCCTCATGGAAGCAAAGGGTCAGTGCAACACTGCAGAAGCAAAGGCAACATTGTGAGGCATGGGATCCCATGGAATCAAGGGTAGATGGAATGGGTCTGGCTGGCTTGGCCTCCTGGGAGACACCTGGCAGGTCTGTGCCTGGCATGTTGAGGGCTGCTGCTCATCAGCCCCTGGAGCTCTGGGGCTCTGTGCTTTCCTTCCTATGGAAAAGAACCATCCTACTTGCCAGGTGCTCATGGCTTAAATTGGTACTCCACTTGAAAAATTCCCTATTTACAAGGGTTCTCCCAGCCAAAAGCTGACAGGAGAGACAGCTCTGGCTGGCCTTTGCCTCCTGTGGGCTGTCTCTTATCTACCACAAACACTAAGGCTCTGTGCTTTCCTTCCAGTGGAAAAGAGCTGCCCCTCACCTAGGTGTCAATGGCCAAAACTGGGATGCTACATCTAAAGTTGCATCTGTCCAAGAATTGGGCGCAGACAAAAGTATTCAGGATGCACAGATCTAGCTGCCTTGTCTTCTGTCAGCTTTCTTAGACAATGAGAACAATGGTTTAATTTGCCTTGGAGCAAATTAAAAACCTTGGAGAGGGCTCCATCCCAAGGTGGGGTTTGGAGGCTGGAAGAACATGGCCACTGTATAGGGACAAAGGAGCTCTGTGATCAGTGAAGTGGAGACTGAAGACAGCAGAGGAGAGCCCAGACTGGACCCAAGGAGAAAGGAATTTCCCACCCAGAAAAGGTCTGTGGTGCAACTTGTTCCCCAGAAGGAGTCTGTGTCAGCCCAAGGCTCTGTGTGGCCAGGCAGAGGCAGGCAGGACGCAGAGCTGTCAGCAAAGGAAGGGGCCAGCCAGGTGGGGCAGCCGGGGGATGCCGACAGCCTGCAGGGACAGAGGCACAGGGCATGGACACCGTAGGACAGCCTGGGCTGCAGAGGGCACAGGGATGGGCAGCAGCTGAAAGGCCCTGCCAGAGCCAACTCCTGCAGCACTTGGGCCATGGCTGCTGGCCCTGGGCCCTTGGCCAGCAGGGGACAAGTGAGCCTTGCTGTGCTGGGGCCTCATTGCCTCCTTGTCCCTGCTCAGCAGCCTGGCAGGGGCCGCCCCATGGTCCTGCCCTTGGCATTGCACATCCCCAGAGCCCAGTGCCCCGGGAAGAGCCCTGAGCAGTGAGGGAGGTACGGGATGTGCCTTGGCAGAGGCTGGGGCTCAGGCCTTGGCCCTTTGCATTCCTGAAACACATCCAGGTTTGCTCAGCATCAGAGACACCTTTCCCTTTTTTTTCCCCCCCTGTCATCAGTGCCTCCATTGTTCTGCTCTAACTGGAACCTGGACACTCTTTCACAGTCATATCCCTCTGTGGAATCCATTAAAACTTAGAGAAACTTCAGAGTTTCAATTTAACTTCAAGTTCTTGAGAAGTTCTTTATGCATTCTCTCAGGGACTGAGTCTGATTTAAACAGCACCAAATCCCCAAGAGCATCATTAAAAGTCCTTGTGCTGTGTCTGTGCTGCTGAGCTGGGCTGGGCTCCTGGCACAGAGGCAGCTCCCAAGGTAAACCAAGAAAACCTTCAAAAAGACATTTCTGCTGAGGAGCAGCTTCTCTCCCAGCCCAGCAGGGCTGAGGGCACTGCCTGCAGGCACTGAGGGGACAGGAGCCAGGCACAGACAGGCTAAAGGCAACCAGGACTGGGAAGACATCGAGCTGAGACTTCACTTGGGGAAACATCTTCACAGCCCTGGACATGGTGAGTCTGTGGGTGCAGGGCAATGTCCCCTGTGCTCCTGGAGGGATCTCCTGGAGCCAGCACAGCCCACAGCCTGGGGGATGTGTCAGGAGGACTCTCCCAGTTTCTCTGAGGCACAGGAGGAGGAGGAGGATGTGCTGCAGAGCAGGGCTGCCCTGGGCACCATCAGAGGGACAGGGCAGGATGGCTCCTGCTGCCAGGGATGGCTGCAGGGGCTGAAGGTGGGGCTGCAGCCAGGGCTGCCCAGGGCTGTCCTGCAGAGCAGCTCCTGCAGCCCTCAGGGCTCTTGGCCAGCCCAGGGGATGTGCCACCTGCCAGGGCCAGCTCTCAGCCTGCCTGAGAGCTCCCCATGGACTGTGGAGGGGAGTTGTAGGTGCAAGGAGTGACTCCTGCCAGGGTAGTTCCTGCTGTGTGCAGAGGGTGCTGTGTGGGCCAGGGCTGCTCAGAGCTCCAGCTCATGCCCAGGTCATTTCAGAGGAGACTTTCCATGAGCTCATTCAGGGCAGGAGTTCCCCGCTTTCCTGAATCTGTGCTTCCACTTTCCCCAGGCACAGCTTTGTGGGAATGGAAACTCAGCTGTGCAGGGTAGAGCAGGGGCTGAGGCTCTTAAACCATCACAGTGAATTTTCCTGGGACCCTCAGCAGCTTCCTCCTCCCCCCCAGCCTCCAGATCCATCCAGCATCACCTTTCCATGGTGCCCAGGCCTGGGGGAGCTGTTCTTTAATCCCTGCAGGCCCAAGCAGCTGCAGGGCAGAGCTGGCCCAGGGGCTGGGCTGGGCTCTGGCAGCTCTGGCAGGGAAGGAGCCCGGGGCCACAGGAACAGCTCGGGCTGGGACAGCTGCAGCAGCAGAGCCATGGGCAGGGAGGGAGGGAGGCAGTGCTGAGGGAAGCCCTGCTGCAGGGCAGATGTGGCACCTGCCAGCCCTGCCCTGCAGGGCAGACACTGCCCTGAGCAGCACAGCTCTGGTGTCCCCTCCCAGCCAGCACAGCCCTCAGCCCGGGGCTCAGGGCCCTCAGTGCCCTCCTGGGCTGTCAGAGCAGCACCAGACATGAAGGGCATCTCTCCTGCCATGTGCCATTCCCTGCTGACCAGGGCCTGAGGGCCACTGTCCTGCCCTGGTGCTGCCTGGGAGGGGCTGTGCAGGGCTGGCCAGGGAAAGGCTTTTCCTCAGGGCTGGCTTGACACAGTCTGATGGGCTTCTTTGTGCCTGAAGCCCCTCAGATGGTCAAAGGTGGGTGGCTCAGGGTGTCAGGAGTCAGGGATCTTTTGAAGCCGCCGAAAAAGACTGCTGCGGGAGACAGTCGTCCAAAGCCAAGGTCTGTTTATTAATTGTTATCGATAAGGTTGCTCGTTCTGCGCGCAGAGGTTCTGTCACCCTCGAGAGCAGGACGGTGTCTGCCTCCTCAAAGGCAGGGCTAATCTTTTATACCCAAACTTACGTATACTATGTTTATAGTTAATTCCCAATAATATAGATTTTTATTACTATGTCTAATTTCCCCCCAACCAATCTGCAATTCCCAGTATCCTCTCCAAAATGGAGAATGTGAAGAAGAAGAAAGAAAATTTTAACACACCCCTTTCCCTCCATCTTGGCCACATGGCCGATAATATAAACAATCTTAAAAACTACTTTTTCTACCTGATAACTACTCAATCTACACCCCAGTTTCTCTAGAAGTTTGCATCTCTTCACTAGGTCCAGGCAAACGTTGCCAAGGAACGGGATCAGCCCTCAAAACCCCCCTGGCCTCACCTGGGGGCTTAAAAAAGGCTGTACAGGGGGGTTCTTGTTCCCCCAAAGGGGTCAAAGGGATACCTTGGACCCCCACATCTCCCCCTTCTGTTTGCACCAAGAACACATCTTTTACAGTTGCGTCCAAGGCTCTCCGAACACAGCGAAAGATGCAAGGCAAAATAATTAGGAAAATAATAAAGAAAACAATGATCCCAACTAAAATATAAAAACCCACTTTGAGAATTTCTCTCCCGATAGAAGAAAGGTCAAAAAAGTCAAACAGACCATCCATCCATGACCCAGTGGACTCTCCAAGCTTTGCCAATCCCTGCTTCAACCGTTTAAGATCTTCATGAATTGATTTGGATTCGTCAGAAAGGTTCATGCAACACATTCCCTCAAATTCTTCACACCCATGCCCATGTGTCAGCAATAGATAGTCAATTGCTGCCCTGTTTTGGAGGGTTGCCTTTCGCACACTGCTGGTTTCCGTTATCATGCGACCTATTGCATCGGAAACAGCTGCGGTGTTTTTACTCAACCAGCAACCCAACCGATCCAATTGAGTCAAGGCAATCCCAGATGCCACTTGGGGCGAGAATATCGCTGCTGAAATTCTCTGTGCCTTGTTCCATGTAAAAAAGCTGTCATCACAGTTTGGATCGTAATGTTGGATTTCCCTCTTTCCTCTCTTTTTCAATTCTGTCAAAACCCTTTCATCAGGTGTTAACAATGAAAGTTTTCCAATGCTGCATGGACCTCCAGTGATGTTTGCAGGGATGGCAGGCCAAATTCTGTCCCCGCAAATGAAGAATGTTCCCTGTGGCAATTTTGCATGGACTCGGAGGGATGGTTTGTTTGAAATCCTTGTGTAGTTACACCACAAAGAAGTGTTTCTATAAACATCATGCGTCGGAGTAACATCTAAGGTCTTATTCTTTGTTACTCCTGGTCTTAAAACATTGAATTCAATACAGAAATCCATTCTCGTTGAACCTAAGATATCCAATTCCTCTGGTTCAACGGAAGTCACAGGGAGAAATTTGACCCATACATTCCACCCATCCACAGGAGTTGACTTGCCCTGCAACATCCTTGGAGGAATGTTTTTCGGAATTGGCCACTCTCTCACTGGCAAACCGACCAAACATGTTGAAAACGGTCTTTTTGGTCTGGAGTGAGTTAGACAGATTGTGTCCAATCCCGCTGCATGAGCCAAATTTTCCCACACATTCGCTTTCGGTTGTACCACTGGTAGATTTGTTTTAACACCTGTCATCCCGACAGAAAAACAGAATACAACACTATATAAACAAACATGATGAATTTTAGGTTCTTAATTTCTTGAAGTGCCGTCCGGACACAAGCTCGTTTCGTCAGCCTTTGACTCAGTCTGTGAGTCCTTTTCTTCACTTTCAGGGTCAATTTCAGTTTGCGTCGGCGTTGGGGCTCGGTAGGGTTTGACACACTTTGCCGGTATCCACTTCAATCCTTTATCTGTGGAAACACAAGCAAAACCCTTTCCCCAAGTGATTAGTTTGAAAGGTCCCTCTAATTTTCCTGACTCTATATTTTTGTCATTACTAAAGGATTCTCCTTCAGTTTAGCTCTTTTATCGTTTGTAAAATGTCTTATGATTGGTGGAGTTGGCTCTGAAAATGAACCATTCAAAAAGTTCAACACATACAACGCTTTGTTCAAACGCATGTGAGGTGTAGCCTCTGGCTCCCCCTTTTTCTGCTTTTCAAGGAGCGTTTTCAAAGTGTGATGTGTCCTTTCTATAATTGCCTGTCCAGTGGATGAATGTGGAATGCCAAAAGTATGTCTGACACCCCACCTTTTCAGAAACTTGTCCAAAACCTTACCTATGTAAGTTGGACCATTGTCTGTTTTGATTTCTCGGGGCACGCCTAAGGATGCAAATGCTTGTAGAAAATGTCTACATGCATGCTGTGCCGTTTCTCCCGTATGTAATGAAGCAAAGACCGCACCTGAAAAGGTGTCAACTGAAACATGAATATTTTTCAATTTGCCAAAAGGCGGGTATTTGGTGACGTCTGCCTGCCATAATTGAAGGCTTTCCAATCCCCGTGGGTTTACTGCTCCCATGGAGATTGGTGGCTGTACCATTTGACAGTCAGGGCATGTTTGCACAATTTCCTTAGCTTGTGTTTTGGAGAGTTGGAAGGATTTCATCAATGCTTGAGCATTTTGATGGAAAAAGGCATGACTGAGTTTTGCTTGTTGGAAAATGTCTGGTAGTGTCTGCAGGACAGTCATGGTTAATTTGTCCGCTCTTGCATTGCCTTCCGCTAGAAAGCCTGGCAATGAAGAGTGTGCTCTGATATGTGTAATAAAATATTTTTCCGTCCTGCTTTCCAACAATTTCTTCATGCACAATAGATACGAATATAGAATGTCATTGTTGGTTTCTTTCAAGAGCGATCCTTCCAATCTCCTGACCACATTGGCTACGTATTGTGAATCTGTAACTAGATTCAGAGGTTGTTGAAACAATTTAAAAACTCTGACCACTGCAGCCAATTCTACAATTTGCGGTGATCCCTGTACTATCTGTACATCTGACTCCCACTCTTTGTAATTGAATTTTGCCACGTGATTGCTGACTTCCTGTCTTTCCTGAACCATCAGTAAATACTGTGATTCCCTCAACGGTTCTTCACTTGCTCTTGGTTTTCTCTAAGTCTCAGCTTTTCTTTCAACAATCTGTGGCTCGGGTAATGAATTGAACATTTGCCTGTGAAGTTTAACAATGCAATCGCCAAGTCCTGTGATTTTGAAATGCCCAGTCAAAGTAGTCTTTTTCAGAGGCATATAGATCATTGAAAAGTCTTTGCCTGTCATTGTCAATAGTCTTGTCCTTGCCTTTATAATTATTTGAGTTGTCATTTCCAGAGTTGTAAGAATTGTCCTTGGAGGTCTGTAGGGTAGGAAAACCCATTCTATAATTAACAAAGGATCTTTTTTGAGTTCATCCCATTGGAAAATCAAACCATGTAGCTGTGTCTCTTCTCCCAACACTGCTAAATGGAATGATAAAGAGTCCACATATCGGTGTGCTTGTCTCTCTTGCATCAATTTTGCAATTTTCTGCAAGTCTTCTTGTGCTTTTGGTGTGAGGTTCTGGGCGATCTGATGTCACTGTCGCCTTTCAGGAGGTCAAACAGGGACGAAAGTTCTTCATTTGTGATCCCCAAGACTGGTCTCATCCAATCAATCTCCCCAACGAGCCGTTGCAGATCTTGTAAATTGCAAACTCTAGAACTGAGTTCTAGCTTTTGAGGCTTGATTGTCTGTTCCGTGATCTTCCATCCAAGGTATTTCCAAGGCGCAATTTCCTGAATTTTTGAAACGCTGATTTCGAGTCCTGCTTTCTGCACTCCTTCCGTCACACAAGCACGGACCTTCTGTAGCTCTTCCTTTGTTGATGCCGCAATAAGTAAATCATCCATATAATGGATTATTTTTGCTTCAGGATATTTGCTTCTTGCTGGAGCCAAAGCTTGCGCCACATACCACTGACAGATTGTTGGTGAGTTTTTCAAACCTTGCGGTAAGACAGTCCAATGATACCTCTTCATTGGCTCTTCTCTATTCAGACTTGGAACAGAGAATGCCATTCGGTAGGCATCATCTTCATGGAGTGGTATTGTGAAGAAACAATCCTTGAGATCGATGATCACGAGTGGCCATTCTCTGGGAATCATTGCAAGTGATGGAAGTCCTTGCTGAAGAGGTCCCATTTCTTCCAAGATCTCATTCAGTTTCCTGAGATCATGAAGCAGTCTCCATGATCCAGAAGTCTTCTTTCGGATGACGAAAACTGGGAAATTCCAGGGACTATTAGTCGGTTTTATGTGTCCTTTTTGTAGTTGTTCTTTCACTAAAGTCTTCAGTGCACTCAACTTCTTTTTCTCCAAGGCCCACTGATCCACCCAAAGAGGTGTGTCAGTTTTCCATGTCAACTTTGGTGTGGAGAGTGCCACAGTGAGCCCTGTTAAAAATCCATCTGTAATTTCATGTTCCACTGAGAGAGAAGATCTCTCCCCCAGACCGTGAATGGTTTCTGTACAATGAATGGACGGGTAAGAGCTATCTTCCCTCCAGGTCCTGCAAAGGTGACTGCGTCTTCGCTCTGCAGACATACTGAACTTCCACCGACCCCTGTGATTCTGCCCAAGGGCACTATTAAATTCCAACTTCTTGGCCAGTAGATGTACGAAATGAGTGTGACATCCGCTCCCGTGTCAACCATGCCTGAAATGTGTATTTTTCTGCCTCGGTGTGATAACTCACAGCTGATGATTGGTCTTTCTTGAGTTATGTGTTTCAACCACAAAGCATGTACCTGTAAATGGTCTTCAAAATGTGGATGGTCTTCACCCATCGCCGGCATGACTTGGTGTTCCAGTGGGTGTGATGGCAAAGCTATTGCTTTGGCCAGCTGAGTGTTTTGCGGAATCGTCAACGGTGGTCGAAGGGCTTTGGCCAAAATTGTCAGTTCCTCAAAGCAGTCTGCAGAAACTACTGTAGGAAATATTATCAAACCAAAAATGTTGCACCGATCTCTACCTATAATTAGGAAGTCCTGCCTCTTTTTACAAGGCGCTTTAAATCCGGTAGGTATTGATGCTGATTCTTCACTTAAAAAGCATGTTATTTTTGAGGCTGCTAAAATAAATTGTGTTCCCGGTGTCAACAATTCCCTGTCACAAGGAATGTCTCCTAGTGTCCTGCTGAGGGTGTCAGACTCACGTTCCCCGATAGCTGTAGAGCTTGGGTTCCCTGCGTCACCGCCATTACTTGTGTCTCTGCGCGATGGGGTGAAGGCGCGCTCTTCATGATGTTTTTTGGAATCGGTAATTGCTTTCCATCTATATCTGTTCGAGAATAACATTCACTCGCTAGGTGTTTTCCTCTTCGACATCTCTGACAAAGTTCTGCTGGTTTGCTGGTACTTTTGGGATGAGGACAATTTCTTTTAAAATGTCCAGTTCCTCCACAATTATAACATTTCCCTTCAGACGACTTATTTTCAGATGACTTATTTTTCTTCTTAAATGTTGCGAATGCCTTTTCAAAGTTTTCATTCTGTGTCTGCAGAACTTCAGTCATTCTCTCTTCGAATAGTGACATCATATGTTGTGATGTTCCAATCTTGCTGCATGCCTCAACCATCTCTGTCAGTGTTGGTTGGCCTGGAAGGGCGCTGATGACCTTCTTGCATTCTGGATTTGCATTTGCAAATGCAAGGTTTTGCAGCAAAACCGATCTGACTGCTTCCTGGTCAACCTGTCTGTCCACAGCCTGTGTGAGTCTGTCCACAAATGATGAAAAAGGTTCAGATGCTCCTTGCCTTATATCTGTGAAAGTGATGTCTTGTGTCCCAGCTGGAGCCACTTGCAGAATGGCCTTTCGTGCCGCGTCCTTGATGTCTGCTAATACATTTCTTGGAAATTTGGTAACTTGTTGTCTCGGGTTGTCATCAGGGGGATCCCCTGCTAGCTCTGCTACTGTAAAATTCGCATGTGGCCCTCCCTGGTATCTGATTCGCAAATCTTGCAAGGCTCTTCTCCACCTGCTGTGCCAGAGGAGCACTTGCGTGTCTGTCAGAAGTAGCGATACAAGTGACCTTATGTCATATTGAGTCAAGTCATAATCAGAAAATATTCCTTTTAAAAGTTGTTTAAAATATGAAGATCCAAGTCCATAGTCTCTAATCGCTTTTATTAGATCTTTCACCACTTCGTGGCTCAGCTTTTGCCATCTGGGGTTCTGTCCCTGATCATCATAATTGACTGGCAATGCCATGGAGCCTGTTCCGGGTGCACGATATTCTCTGCTTCTTGACACCTCCATCCTGATATTTGACCAATCCACCTCAGCTGATTGTGCCATCTCCGATTGCATTTCTGTAGGACTTTGTCCACTGGGGAAAACCATTTCTTGTGTTGAAGAACGGGGTGTTGTTTCATCAATCCCTTGCTCCGTGGGTGCTGGCTGAGGAATGGGTGCTTGCCTTTCAGGAATCCTCTGAGAGGTTTGTGAAGGTTCTGGTTTTTTCAGCAGCTGAACAAAAACATCTACTAAATCTTTTGGAATCAGGACCATAGGGCTCTGACTATCTCCAGTATTAATTGTGTATGTTGGGATACCTTCCGAAGCTGTAATATGTATTGTGTCTTCATCTTCTTGAATTTCTTGAGGTGGTATATATGTCCTTTCTGTATGTATTTGTCTTCTGACTGGAAAATAGTCTTGCATTTCCGGTGTTCCGCCGCTAGGTGGCGCTGCTGCTCTGGCTTGAGGCGGCTCGCGTTGTTGTTGTGGTTGCCATGGTGACAGACCGGGCCTTGGCGACCAGGCATGCGCACTGAAGGCGGGGTCACTCCTCTCTTGGCCACGCCCCCACCCGGAGCGAGCCAGCCATCTGCTGCTTGCTGAGCCTTCCTCGCCTTCAAAACCGCTGTCACCCCCGCTCACAGCCTGCTCCTCCAAGCTAAAGCTTCTCATATTTGAGCTGGTTCTGTCCCTCACAATCCATTCAGACTGATCCCTTTTCCCTGTCCATTGTTCTGATACTTCCGGGTTTGCGGCTACATGTGTGTCATGTGACACTGTTTGGGCATGCTCTCTGCGTTTTGGCCGGACCGCGCATGCGCCGCCAGGCACTTCCGGGGCAAATGGCACTATCGACCCCCAGCCAGGGAGTTTCCGAGCCTCCCCAGCAGCGGGGGCCCCGGCAGTCCCGTCTGCGCGCGCGCGCGTGCCCTCAGTGTCGGATCGCGCCGTCGGCTCCCGCGCCGCGGTTTGCGCCGCCCCCGTCGCGTCCAGCGTTGCCGCGGCCGCGTTCGGCGGCGGCACCCCCCGGTCGCCGCGTTCGCTTCCGGCGAAGCCCGCGCTCCGGCCGCAGCCGCGCCGGGGCTGGGCGGGGACTGGGATGCAGCCCCGCCGCCGCCGGGCGGCCCCGCCCGCGCGCCGCGTTCGCCCGAGCCGCGCCCAAAGACGGCGCGGCCCCGGGCCCCGCGCTCTGCCGGCTCCGTCGCTGCCGTTTCGGGGCCGTGGCGCCTGGCGCCGCTCCCCTCGCCCTGCGTGGCGCTGGCACCGGTGCCGCCGCCCCCGTCGCCGCAACATCGCCGGCACCCCCCAGCATCCCCGCTCCGCTTGTCTCAGAAACTACCGCCTGGGCTGCAGGCAAAGCGGCTTTAGTTGTTGTTAAATCACTAATATCACTCTTGTTAAGAAATGCCGTTTGCGCTGCTGATGACGCAGGACTGAAACCAGAGGTGGGTAGTGCTATCTCCGCCCCCTCCCTCTGTCTGGATTCCCCCTCCCGCACGCTTCTAGCCAGCGGCAAAGTGGGACTATATCTCGACACCGTCCCGCGAACTAGAATGCGAACCGGGGTTCCTCCAAAGTCCCCTGCAATCACTGAGCGTGTTTCTGAGGATGCAGATGGAGTCACGGGTACTAGCTCTGTTCCCCGGAGCCCTGGGGGGGTGATGGTTCGCCTCCCCATGCCTTTAACAGCTTTAATTGGGGTAATAGTTTGATCGGCTGCCCCTGGGATATATGGTAAAGTGCGACCTGCATCTTCTTCTGTGTCTCCCCCTCCTGTCCCCACCGTCCCTGGGGTAGAATGCATTTGCCTTCCTCCTGATGGGGGAGGCGTCTTTGAGGGAGTGTTAAAATAAAAGTCTAGATCATCGAAAGTCTTTGGAAAGACTTCTACTTTAGTTCTCCCTGTTTTTGGAGTTGGTGGAGGCAGTTCTAAAAATTCTGGTGAACTTGAGGATTCCATATTATCTGAGGATGAGCTAGTTTGTCTCACAGTTAGTTGCTGACTAGAGCTTTCTCCCCCAGTCCCTGATGAGGGCTCTATGGCTTTCAGAGGACTGGTCAGTTCCATTGGTCCCGCATATAGGGCCTCTAAAATAATTCTTGCTGCAGTGAGAAGGTCTTTTGCCCTTGGATCTTTCCTCACGGCTGCATGATAGATATCTCTATTTGCCTGTTCCCAGAATTCTGGCGTATATATCTTACATGTATCTGTGTAAGGATACCTAATCCTTACCCATACCAATAAATCTCTAATTTCACTTTCTGATATTGCAATAGGATGTGTGGATGCTATATTTTTCATTCTTGTCAATATTTTTGCCTGTTCTTGACTAAATGCCCCACCCATGGTGGTGTATGTGTATGTTTCTATGTGGTTCTGAAATCTGAACAAGCTTACCAAAAATGAATTGTCTGGGTCGGTCTGGAGTGTTTCCCTGATCTCTGTCCAGCAGATCTCCAGGGAGAGGGTTCCGCGGCTCCCCTCCTCCAAGCCAAGCCGGGCAGCTGACTTCTGGCAGGCGTTCAAGGTCTCAGTTCCGCCGTCTTCCTTTCAGGTGGCTTCTTCTTTGAGGGAGTTTTTCTGAGTCCGGTTCTTCTGTATCTACCCTTGTAGATCACAGCAGAGGTCCGGTGCAGATTCTGGAGCTGGTGGCCCACCCAGGGACTGCCAGATGACACAGTCTGATGGGCTTCTTTGTGCCTGAAGCCCCTCAGATGGTCAAAGGTGGGTGGCTCAGGGTGTCAGGAGTCAGGGATCTTTTGAAGCCGCCGAAAAAAAGACTGCGGGAGACAGTCGTCCGAAGCCCAAGGTCTGTTTATTAATTGTTATCGATAAGGTTGCCTGTTCTGCGCGCAGAGGTTCTGTCACCCTCGAGAGCAGGACGGTGTCTGCCCACTCAAAGGCAGGGCTAATCTTTTATACCCAAACTTACGTATACTATGTTTATAGTTAATTCCCAATAATATAGATTTTTATTACTATGTCTAATTTCCCCCCAACCAATCTGCAATTCCCAGTATCCTCTCCAAAATGGAGAATGTGAAGAAGAAGAAAGAAAATTTTAACACACCCCTTTCCCTCCATCTTGGCCACATGGCCGATAATATAAACAATCTTAAAAACTACTTTTTCTACCTGATAACTACTCAATCTACACCTCAGTTTCTCTATAAGTTTGCATCTCTTCACTAGGTTCAGGCAAACGTGGCCAAGGGACGGGATCAGCCCTCAAAACCCCCTGGCCTCACCTGGGGGCTTAAAAAGGCTGTACAGGGGGTTCTTGTTCCCCAAAGGGGTCAAAGGGATACCTTCAAAGACTTGCAAGAAGTCTGTTCCCTGTGCATTTAATTAAAAACAAGTGACTGCCCTGTCCTGTGTGTCCAGTATCCTTCCATAGCCCTTCTCTGTCTCTGCAGGAGCACTGCCTGTGAGCAGAGGTGGAGGGAAGAGAGTCCCAGCACAGCAGCACAGCCAGGGACAATGGCCCTGGCTCTCCCCACATCTGCTCTTCCCAACTCCACCCTCTCCTTGCCAGCCCTTCTGTGGCTGTGAGGCCGCAGTGCTCTGGCAGCTTGGCCACTGTCCTGCTGCGTGTCCGTGCTGTGTCCACAGGCAGGGACAGGCCATGGGCACTGCTGGGACACAGCTGGGCTCCAGCACAGCAGCTCCATCAGCAAAGGGCATCTCCTGAGGGCAGGGCAGGAAGGCTTTGCTCTCCCCCAGAGCTGCTGTCAGGAATGTGCTCCAGGAATGCCCTGGCAAAGCACAGCCCAGTGCCTGGGGCAGAGGGGCAGTGTGCAGGGGGCACACAGCAGTGTCCTGGCACAGCCAGAGCTCCTGGCGTGGACCTGAGGGAGCAGCAGACCAGGGCCTGGGCTGTGTCTTTGCTCTGGGGACAGCCTGGGAAGGTGCCCCAGGGCAATTGTCCCACACCAGCCCTTACAACCACCATACCCAGCACTGGCCCCTGCCCCGCCTGCATGGAGGTTGTTTGTCCCTGCATGGAGGGACACCAAGTGACCAGGCCAGCAGGCCATGTTTGCTCTGGAGATTGCAGAACCCCCATGGAGGGAAGAGAAGGGGATGTTGTGTGCCCAGACTTTAGCCAGGCCTGTGACATGGTCTGCTGTGCTCTCCTCAGAGCCAGATTGGAGAGAGCTGGGCTGCAGGAGTGGAACATGGTGGGAATTTGGCTGAACAATGAAGGTCAAATGTTATCCATGGCACAGAGTCCTCCTGGCAGCCACTCCCTGGTGACATCCCTCAGTGACCAGCCCTTGACCACCAGTGTGGAACATTTCTGTTATTTCTACAGTGGCATGAAATGCACTTACAATTCATTTGTGGATACTGCCAAATTGCAGGGAGTATGTGATCGGACTTATTTAATAATGGTGACTGCAAAATGCAATTGGGCAAGATGACTGAGTTGGGTAAATTTTTCTTGCCATCAGGTCCCAACTAAGCCACAAGAAAAGGCAGAAGAAACTTATGCATCAGAACAAAGGCAGTTCAAAAGGGAAAAATTCAATCCCAACTAAAAAACTCAAAGCAATAAAAAATTACCCAAAAAGCAACAACAAAAAAACCCAACAAAAACAAAGCAGGACCCACCCAAAAAACCCCGAAAAAAACCCATCAACCCACAAAGAAACCAACCACAAAAAGCAAAGGCCACAGGATATCTCCTATCAGCAGAAAATTTTAACTTCCCTGGGGCAGAAGAGAATTCTTTACGAATCTCTGAAGAAAAATGTCTGTTAAAAAAATTAGCCCCGTTCCCCTTCCCTGCTATTCTCTCATTTTATTGCTGACCATGATAAAACATGAAATGGAACATTCCTTGGGACACTCCAGCCCAGCTGTCCCATCCCTGTTCCCTCGGGAACACTTGCCCACCCCAAGCCCATGGGTTAGATGGGGTTGCAGACACGCCTCATGAGGGGTGAGCACAGTGACAAGGACAGGAGAACAAAACAACATTTATTTTTATCAAGGACATTAGAACAGAACAGCACAGCCTTGGAGGAATGGATAAAGAATGTAGCTGAGGCAAACAGAAGCCACATAAAATGTAATCAGGATGCCAGCTTACCTCTAAAAGGCTGATAAAGCAAAAATTATGCAAAACAAGGAAATTGCCATTTCTCAAAAGCAAGGATTGAGGTACAGCCACCTAAAAAGATCACCAGATGTTGAAGACAGACCCCAAAGAAACATATAAGAACTTTCAATAACAGGTGCAACTATGTCAAAGGGAGTCAAAGGAAGAGGGGATAGCCAATCTGTGTGTCTGATAAAAACGCTGTTCATTCGATGCTCAGTGCACTCACATGGATGAAGGATTGCCCAAGTGGCCACCATGCTGCAATAAAGAATACCTGCCTTCAAATACTCAAAGTTGTATTCAAAAGTTTCTGTCATGTGGATTTCAGTATCAGTGGTGTCCTTGACTCCATTATGCCCCTTGCACAGTTTCACAATGGGCCCTTGGTTCCATGAGGCCCCGATGTATAACAATGGACCCTTGGTTCCATTAGGGTCTGTACTGTCAAAATGACCACCTTGGTTCTGCACTGCCACAATGCTCTTCTTGGTTCCACAAGGCCTTGGGGTGTCACAAAAGCCCCTTGGTTCCATGAACTGCCATAGTGTCCCCATGGTCTCTTGGATCTGCAGTATCATAATGGACAATTGGTTACAAGCAACCCCTGAGTGTCACAATGAACATTTGGTTCCACGGGGTCCCACAGTGTCACCATGGCCCCTTGGTTCCACGAGACTGGCTGTATAACAATGGCCCCTCAGTTCCATGAGGTTTTGTTCTGTCAACAATGATCTCCTTTGTTCCGCAGTGTGAAAATGGCTGCTTGGTTCCATAAGTTTCCTCAATGTCAGAGTGGTCTCCTTGGTTCCACGAGGCTCTGCAGTGTCACAGTGTCCCATAGTTTCCATGAGCTTCTGTCCTATCAACCATGTCCTTTGTTCCAGTGAGACCTCACAGTGTCACAATGGCTTCTTGGTTCCACAAGGTTCCATAGCCTAACATGGCTGCCTTGATTCCAAGCGGTCCCACTGTGTCACACTTGATCCTTTGTTCCATGAGGTTCCGTGGTATCGCCATGGTCTCCCTGGATGCTCAGTATCATTATGGACCATTGGTTCCATGCAGCCCTGCTGTCTCACAGTGGCTCCTTGGTTCTGGGCTGTAACAATGGACCCTTGGTTCCACGAGATTCCATTATGTCACAATGGCCTCCTTGGTTCCACGAGGCCTTGTTTTGTCACAATGGACCCTTGGTTCCATGAGCTTCCCTAGTGTCACCATGGTCTCCTGGGATCCATATTGTCACAATGGACAATTGGTTCCATGGGACCCTGCTGTGTCACAATAAGCCCTTAGTGCCTGTAGTTCTGGAGTGTCACAATGGTCTCCCTGGTTCAATGAGGCCATGGAATGTCACAATGTTTCCTTGGTTCCATTGAACCAGAGTATTCTGCTACAGCCTGGAGAATTGCATGTTTGGGAAACAGGTAATGGGATATCTTAGAAAGCTTAGAAGCTGGAGGTTAGGAATGTAACCCATAAATGTTAGCTTAGTAGAAGGGTTAGAAGTTGACAAAGATTGATTGTTTAACATTCAGAACCAGCTAAAATACACATATAGAAGCATTTAAGTGAAATCGATATACATTAAAAAATACTTAGAGCAAGCCAGGGGAGACCTATACACCACAAATTTTGACGCTGAAACTAATAAAGAACAGAATGAAAGGATTAACAGGTCAGGTAGTCATAGCAGCAGGACAGAGGTAAAAAGTTTAGAGCCAGGTAGATGGTCCTTACTTCCTCCCCTGAAACCCTCCGACTCATTTAAAACACTACCGACCCAATAGCAAGAGAATACTATGCAACCACAATGAGTATGCAACTAATTCTAATACCAAGCGGGGAATGGGCGGTGACAGGTAATAAATATGTATAGGTGTCTTAGAATATGCATGACTTTTGTTAATAGAGGGCTAACAGCCTTTGGGAGCAATCGCGTATGTCCGTCCAGTGCTGAAATAAACATATCATTTTGACTAAACTGGTTGAAAGGTATTTTGTTCTTGCCTTTCATGAATCATTTTGGTGGCTGTGGCAGGACCTTCTCTTCCCACAGGAACAGATGGGAGTGTGACAGCTCCAGATGCACCAACCCAAGTCCCTCTTGGACAAGAGACCTCCACGCCCGCCTGCTTCAGTGTGGGAGACAGACAAGTCTGCTGGCCAAGGACAAAACCGTGTGTTTATGATTTTAAAATTACCCCAAGGTGAGAGGGTTAATTGGTAAGACACAGAAGATATTCTATGCAAGATGTGGGCAGAAGGGTATTGCTTGCAAGCAGAAAGAACTGTTTAAGTTACCGGTGAAGGGATTCTGCTGTGCCATAAAGGGCACCGCTAGCAAGTTCTGGGGGTGGGCTTGAGCGAATCCTAGTGTTTAAACTGCCAGTGGAAGGATTTGTTGTGCCCTCTAGCAATTCTGGGGGTGAATTTGGGCAAATCCTTGTTTATTGCTGCTGTTTTGGCAAGCTGTTGTTGTGGTTGTGATCGGATGTGAGAAGAGTGCTAGATGAGATTTTTCTACAATTCTATCATGCATTTTTGAGGCAACACTACCGTCTTATGCTAAAAATTATAATTGCAGTGAATTGGGAACTTATGTGTAAAACGGGCCATTTGTTCTTAATAAATTGTTAAAAGTGGCCAGCAAAGCTCAGGCGCAAGCCGCAAGCGCCCAGCCATCCAGAGAAGGGCTCTCTAGGTTCTTTGGGCTCCAATCAGGTGAATTTTTAGCTGAAGGATGAGACAGGGCTGTTGTCAAATGGGGAAAAGGGAGGTGAGAGAGGGTGTTTTTAGGGGAATTGTATTAGAGTCAAACAAGTAATTTTTTGGTTTTTGACTGGGAACTATCCCCAGATGAGAATAATCTCAGAAACCAACAACAGTGGGGACTAATAGGGGTAACTCCTTGCTTTTTGTGTGGGCTGATGATTTTTAATGGGAACCAGGGTGGCATCCAAATTGGGTCCTTTCTGCTGTAGAGGGTGCAACAAGAGACGGTGTATATCTTATAGAAGGAGACATAGGTGCCCTGGGTGTGCCCTGGAGCTCCCGAAATGCTATAATTGGGAAGTAGCACACGATCAATTAAAGAGAGTGAGTCTAGTCTGTGGAAAAGTTTAAAGGCGGAGAATTTGGATATTTTTGAAAAAGACTGGGAATGGTGCCAGCTTGGTAAAATGAATTATAAGGCTCCCCTTGTAGTTTAACTTTTAGTATTTGAGATACAAGGGTGTATTTGTGGAATTTCTGACTGGTCAAATAGGAGAAGGAAGCAGCCAGCTGTATGAGCTATTGGAGAAGGGGGATTTTGAATAACTTAGAGGAGAGAGCAGAGAGCAGAATTAATCTGCAGTATGTATGCTCAGTATTTTTGTTCCCTGAGACTACTAGGTCAAGGAAAAGAGCTGGTATAAAATAAAGGAACTTGAGGGAAAAAAAACCAGAAAGAACAATGGGCACCAGCCACAGCAAGGAGATTTCTAAAGTCAGTCCCCTCAGCTTTATGCTGGCACATTGGAGAGAACTTGTGGGGTATGGAGGTACTGAAATCTTGTGAAGTTTTGTACACAATGGGGGCCACTTTATAAATTGGGAGAAGGCATCTAATGGCTGCCCTCGGGGAGTTTGTATTACGAAACCTTATTGCAGTTGATGTTGCAGTTGATGTTATCTTTAAAAAGGGAAGAAAAATGGGAGGAGGTGAAATACGCTGGTATGTTTTTCTCTCTTTGAAATCATCCTGAATGGCAGAGAAGTTGTGGGATTAAGCCTCCCTCTGATCCCTTCATACTAGCTTTGGAAAAGGACAGTCAGGCAAATAGAGTGAAACCTAAGCATTGCTGTGATGCCTGCCCTCTAAACCAAAGATGCATGCAGCCTGATAAAGTTTATCAGGCAGAAAGACAAGTACAGAAGTTAACAGATTTGTTCCAGCCACTCCCTACCTAAAAGGCAGGGTAGATGAACAGAGGGAATAGGTCCAAGGGAATCATACTTAACTACTGTTTCAATTTCCTTAGAAAAGAAAGAGACCAACCAGCCTATTCCCTCACCTGCCAAAGCACCATATCCATATAGCAGTGATAGTGATGATGAGCTGTCTTCTCTCCATAGCCCACCTCTACAAAGTGGTCCCATAGCCACCTGAACTAGAAGTCAAACAAAAGAGATAATACAAGCACCCTTACAAGAGGCAGTGGGACCAGAGGGAGCAGGATGTTAGTTAAAGTACCCTTTTCTACAAACGATTTAGAGGCATGGCAGAAAGTTGCTAAAAGCTACCAGAGTGATCCAATTGGTATCGCCAAGAGATTTAAGTTTTTGATTAAGCAACATGATCCAGACTGGGGAGACATCCACCTAATCCTAGATACCTTAACTGAAACAGAAAAGCTATTATCTTTAAAAGCAGCAGGGAGCATAGCAGAAAATACTTTCAGAGGAACAAATCAGGATTTTAAAGAATTTTTCTCCCTTCAGGATCTAAATTGGGATCCAAACAATTGACTTCATAAAGACAAATTAAAGAATTATCAAGATTTTATACTACAAGGAATGGAGAGGGCAATACCTAAAACAATAAATTGGTCAGCCCTTTACACAGTCAAACAGGGATCTTTGGAAAGCCCTACTGACTTTCTAGATAAATTGCAAGATACAATGAGACGTTATACATCCCTAGATCCTGCATCGGAAGAAGGGATAAAACAGTTGGTGAGTTTATTTTTTTTAATTTTTATTTTTAGGACAGTCCATGGGCAACATTAAGTGTAAACTCCAAAAGATTAAAGGACCAATGGGGTGGAACTTAGAGGCCTTATTAGAAGAAGCATGGAGAGTTTTTAGTAATTGAGAAGAAAAATGTAAGAAAGAAAAGTTGGTAACAGTAATAAGAGAGAAGGACAAAGGGAGATGTGGGCAAGGACTACCTAAACAAGATCCACCTCTCCTTAAGAAAGACCAGTGCGCACTTTGCAGACCAGTTGGTCATTGGAAAAATCAATGTCCTGAATGGAGAGAAGGCAGTGAACAAAGAAGAGGGAACCCCAGGAGAGAGGGGGTGGCTGCATATGCCAGAGAAAACTGAGGCAGACTGGAGGGTCTTAACCTGGCAGACCCTCTGGTTAAAATTGAGCTATAGGAAAGAAAATGGAATTTTTAGTGAACACGGAAGCAACATATTCAGTGTTGAATAAGGCACTAATTCCTGTAACAGATGATTATGTTATGGGAAGAGGGGCAACTGGCCAAACTGAGAAAGCATACTTTTGCAACCCATTAAAATATGAAGCTGGGAAATAGTGGGGGATTCATAAATTCTTATACATGCCCCAAAACCACTTTTGGGTAGAGATTGATTGGAAGAGCTAGAAGCAAAAATCATGTTTAAAAACTGGGAGATCCTTTTGGAAGTTAAGGATCAACAATACATGGAAGTACTAAGCCCAATGTCAACAGTTGATGACAAAATTAATGAGGATAAAACTAAAGAAGAAGAAGAAAGTTGCAAAAAAATAATGGACCAGGTATTTCCAGGTGTGTGGGCCTCTAGCACACCTGGACGGGCAAACAATGCATCCCCTGTGCAGGTCAAGCTTCAGGAAGTGAAGCAACCAGTCAGGATCACACAGTATCCCCTGAAAAAGGAAGACAGAGCGAATCAGCTCAATAATTGAAAACTTTTTACAGATAGGATTATTAAAAGAATGTCAATCTGACTTCAACACTCCCATTTTACCGGTTAAAAAGCCCAATGGATCATATAGATTAGTACAGGATTTGAGAATTGTTAACAAAATAACTGAGGACTTATACCCAGTGATTGCAAACCCATATACGTTGTTAACATACTTGACCCCTAAACTAACCTGGTTCACTGTTTTAGATTTGAAGGATGTTTTCTTTTGCCTCCCTCTCCACGAAAACAGTCAGAAAATCTTTGCATTTGAATGGGAAACCCCAAATACAGGTCGTAAGACTCAGCTCACGCTGACGGTCCTGCCCCAAGGTTTCAAAATTAGTCCCACAATATTTGGAGAAAAACTTGCAAGAGACCTAGAATCCTGGGAGGCTCCATCAGAAGAAGGGCAGCTGTTGCAGTATGTGGATGACCTCCTGATAGCTACACAAACCCAAGAGGCATGTATAAACTGGACAGTAAGCCTCTTGAACTTTTTAGGTCTGCAAGGGTATCAAGTATCTCAAAAGAAGGCTCAGATGGTAAAACAAACAGTTATATCTATTTGAGCTATGAGATCACTGCTGGACAGAGGACTCTAGGGCAAGGTGGTAAAGAGGCAATATGCCAGACTCCAAGACCCCAGTCAGTGAAAAAACTGATAACCTTTCTTGGAATGGCAGGGTGGTGCAGATTGTAGATTTACAATTATGGACTGTTGGTTAAACCCCTGTACGCCCTGATCACAGAAAGGAGCAAGGATCTCCGATGGACAGAAGAGGCTGCCCAAGCCTTCGACCAGTTAAAGAAAGCCCTCATGTCAGCCCCAGTCTTGGGACTTCCAGAGGTGAATAAACCATTTTTCCTGTTTTCTCACAAGAAGCAGGGGATCAGTCTGGGAATACTAGCACAGGACCTTGACCCTTATCAAAGGGTGGTTGCTTACTTTTCTAAGCAAATAGATGCAGCAGCCAAAGGGTGGCCAGGGGGTCTTAGAACAGTTGCTGCTGTGGTACTGAACATTCAGGAAGCATGAAAATTAACTCTGGGCCAGAAGATGACTGTGCTAGTGTCACATACAGTATCTGCAGTATGGGAAGTAAAAGGGGGACATTGGCTCTCCCCACAGAGATTCCTGAAGTACCAAGCTGTAAGGGTAGAACAAGATGATGTTGATATTAAAGTCACTAACCTTGTGAACCCATCTTCCTTCCTCACTGGGAATACAGGAGAACCAGTGGTCCATGATTTCTTGGAGACCATTGAGGCCACCTACTCCAGTCACCTCCAATTGCCTGGTGAGGCAATTCCCTTTCCTCTCTCCGGTCCCCCAAGCTAGCTCCTGACCAGAGATGGATGGAAAATCCTCATGGACAAAGGTAAAAAACCAAAGGAGGCTCTCTTTCCCAGGATAATGTCCAGCACTTTATTCTTGAACCATGTCCAGGGGAGAGAGAGAGACAAAGGAATGGCAGGGAATTTTAAACCCAGGACGAGAAGAGGGGGCAGACTAAATCGCAGCCAATGGGACCATGCTGGTGGGGAGGGGCGAAGGGAGGGCTGAACCAACATCACAAACTCCAGGAGGATACAAGGAAAACCATTTTTTCAGTGCAGTATAAAAACATAACAGTGCAATATAGAACCATAACAGTGCCATACAACAACCTGGATCTGAAGGACACTCCTCTTGAGAACACTGAGACCTGCTTCACTGATGGAAGCAGTTATGTCATCAGTGGGAAAAGGCATACTGGGTATGCAGTTACCACTTGCAGAGAAACGATAGAGTCTGGACCGTTGTCAACAAATACTTCCGCAGAAACAGCTGAAATATTGCTTTAACCTGTGCCTTGGAATTGGTAAAGGGAAAAGAAATTAACATTTATACAGATTCAAGATATGCATTTGGGGTTGTGCATGCACATGGAGACATTTGAAAAGAAAGAGGACTGTTAAATTCACAAGAAAAGAGCATCAAGCATGCACAGGAAATAGTAAGACTGTTAGATGCAGTCCAGCTGCCTGTAAAGGTATCTATCATGTATATTAAGGCCCACGAGAATGTGAGCTCTGACTTGGAAGAAGGAAATGACCTGGCGGACAGAGAGGCAAAAAAGGCAGCCAAAGGTGAGGTATCCATCAAATCACCCTTAGTTCCAGAGGGACAGATTTCCCTGGAAGTTAAGCCAAATTATAACAAAAAGGATGAGGCTCATTAAAGCAGAAAATGGAAATTATAACAAAGAAGGATGGGCTATCACACAAGAAGGGAAAGGAAGGCTTGTAGTTCCCTCCCATATGTTATGGGCATTAGTAAAAGAGGAATATCAGAAAACCCATTGGGAAT
This sequence comes from Muscicapa striata striata, assembly GCA_030060385.1. NCBI lineage: Eukaryota > Metazoa > Chordata > Aves > Passeriformes > Muscicapidae > Muscicapa > Muscicapa striata. Next base: position 9,578 of record JAREIS010000700.1, on the reverse strand, counting down.
GGATGTCTTATATAATTATTTAAGAGACAGAATTGTTGCAAGGAATTTACAAGGCACAGTTATCCAAGTGACTTGACAATGTAGTCTTTGCTGTCAAACCAATCCCAAAAATATTACCAAACCAGAACTTGGACAAATTGGAAGACGCTATGGGCCTGGGCAACAGTGGCAAACTGATTTTCTGGAACTTCCAAGGAAAGGGGTGTACCGATACTTATTGGTGTTAATAGACACCTTCTGAGGATGGCCAGAAGCCTTTCCTACCAGAACTGCCAAAGCGCAAGAGGTCACCAAAGTACTGTTACAAGAAATAATAGCATGCTTTTGAGTTCCAGCCACACTATCCTCAGACAGGGGATCACATTTCATTTCAAATGTTGTATAGCAAATTAGCCACCTATTTGGTATAGATTGGGAACTTCACACACCCTATCACCCTTACTCAAGCGGCCAAGTAGAAAGTGACTCATTTGATTAAACGGCAAATTGCAAGATTAGGACAAGAAGCTTGATTACCTTGGCCCCAGGTTCTTCAATTAGCATTGTCATGGATTTGGACTAAACTGGGGGCAAAAGTGAAACTGAGTCCTTTTGAGATTCTCTATGGAAGACCATATGGGGTACAACAGGGAACACCAGCCCAACTAGGGGAAGAAACCCTACACAGGTACATGGTGGCCCTGAATAAACAACTCAGAGAAATTGAGAAGCATGTGGCTGGAGCTTGAAGCAGAGAATTAGATGGCCCAGTACATGACACACAACCTGAGATTATGTGTATGTTAAGTCTTTCACAGAAAAGACCCTGGAGCCTCAGTGGGAAGGACCATTCCAGGTGCCTCTCACCACTAATACTGCAATCAAGATTAAAGAACAGAACACTTGGATTCATCATATGCAAGTAAAGAAGGCTCCAGAAGCTCCTTGGAAAGCAACACTGGGTGATAATGAACTGAATTTGAAACTTACTCAAGAAAGATGAATAGATTCTGGATAGGAGTTTTAGCCTGGAAGGTTTTGTTTCTCATGATTATGCCCATGGCCATAACCAAAGTTAGTGCAACACTATGTGTATATAGTACAACTGGGAGATATTTTTGCCAAGGAAAGGCTTATGATGCTTACTCCTGTAAACTGTTGTCTCAGATGGTGAAGGTTACCAATGCAACTGTCTGGGAAAGGAGAAGTGTTTGGGGTTGTGAATATGCCTTTGTTCAGGTTGGATTTCATAAATACTACCAGAAACCTATGGAACTAATTTGAATTGATTCCAGGTGTTGTGACACCTTTATCTACCTGTCCTGAATTTAGGCTTAAAACTGAAGGGTGTACAGTTAAGGGTTATAGCTTGGATTATTATATTACTCAGGATTGTGTTGATCCCCAGATAGATGAGGTTGGAGAAAATCCACCAACCCAGAGACTGGAAGAAACCACAGTCACTCAAACTCAGACTACCTCAAGGAGAACAATTCAGCCTATAATTACCAAAATTGGACTTATGCTGTTAAGAGAGTAGGGACCCAAAAACTATTACTGATTGCAGAATGGTCCCTGAAGATAGTAGTGATGGAAATGCAAGTTAATGCTTCTGCTATTCGATCAGAACGTACTCCATTCCCTAAAACCTCCTATATGGATTGGACCACTTGGTTACAGAAATGTACACCTGATATGCTCAGAAAGGAAAGAGACCTTACAGGGATACTAGGAACAGGATTGGGAGTTTTGAACATAACGGACTCAGAAGTATTAATGAACAAATTGACTGCAACCGGTAGCGATGTAGTTAAATTACAACAACCCGTATGTTCTTCTTTACTAGCCTTAGGTACTAGTCAGTCAAAATTGTCCAAAATATTACCAGAATGGGATGGTATAGAAGAACAAGTTCATGGACTAATAGTGAATGCCATGGGTGCAGCTAGCGAAAACATGTCTTTAGCTCTTGGATACGTGCAAGCACAACTATAGATGGAATTGGCATCTGCCTTGATTATCAGGGAAGATGGTGAAGGCAAATTCCCTGCTGAGATTTGCAAAATAGTTTGGGATAATACTTCTGATTTAGAAAGAGAATTTCAGTCATGGTAGATCCTAGTCAATTTCACCTATGATCCTGTAACAAGTATGGTAACTGCCTCTGTTTTAACTATATGTAAGGCATCAGTGAGCCTGATACACCAAATAATCACCTTAGGATTAAACCATGAAGGAACCATCCTACACCCTTCTGAACACAGGATGTGAGAATGAAAGGCCGAAGGGAAATGGAGAACGATTAACATAGAGTCTTGTACCATGAGGAAACAATTGGGGTTTGTATGTGAAGGAAACATAAATAACGATCAAGATACTTGCCTCAATACAGAGCAAAGCATTTGCCACTTCTCCAAACTCATACATTAAAGGAACAAAACCCCAACCCCCAACATTATCCACCCCAAATTTTTTCCCATGCCAACATGCTACAGCAAATTAAAAAGCCTTTAAATCATATACATACAGGCAGTTACAGGCACAGTATCATGGATAGTTCACCCTAGAACAACGTCTCCTTGGGGTATGCATCGGGTCTCTCCATCTTTTTGCATCACCCACCAAGTGCAACCTGGTCCTTGAGCGAAAACCACCCCACAAACAGGATTGTCTTTGCTGGTGGCAGAGTTCACCCAAACAGTTTTCCCTAACATGCCTCTGAGGTGTACCACTGGGACCTTATCTCCATCTGGTGTTCCCAAGGACTCAGATTGGGCAGGGCCTGCTCGGTTAGTGGAACCTCGGGTATTCACTAACCATGTGGCCTTTGGTAAATTAATCTCCCAGTTCTTAAAAGTCCCCCCACCAAGTGCTTTTAAGGTGGTTTTAAGCAGGCCATTGCACCGTTCGACTTTCCCAGCCGCTGGTGCATGGTAGGGAATATGGTACAACCACTGAATGCCGTGTTCTCTAGCCCAGGTGCTAACAAGGCTATTTTTGAAATGAGTCCCATTGTCTGACTCAATTCTCTCAGGGGTACCATGTCTCCAAAGGACTTGTTTTTCCAGGCCCAGGATGGTGTTCCTAGCAGTAGCATGGGGCACAGTGTATGTCTCCAACCACCCAGTGGTGGCTTCCACCATGGTCAGCACGTAGCGCTTGCCTTGGCGGGTCTGAGGCAGTGTGATGTAGTCAATCTGCCAGGCCTCTCCGTACTTGTATTTGGACCATCGCCCACCATACCAATGGGGCTTCACCCGCTTGGCTTGCTTGATGGCAGCACACGTCTCACAGTCATGGATAACCTGGGAAATACTGTCCATGGTTAGATCCACCCCTCGGTCTCGTGCCCACTTATAGGTGGCGTCTCTGCCCTGATGACCTGAGGCATCATGGGCCCATCGAGCCAGGAACAATTCTCCCTTGTGTTCCCAATCTAAGTCTATCTTTGACACCTCTATCTGTGCAGCCTGATCTACCCGCTCGTTGTGCCGGTGTTCTTCACTAGCCCGACTCTTGGGAACATGGGCATCCACATGGCGGACTTTCACGGGTAGCTTCTCTATCCGAGTGGCAATGTCTTTCCACTCATCAGCAGCCCAGATTGGCTTTCCTCTACATTGCCAGTCAGCCTTTTTCCACCTTTCCAGCCAACCCCACAGAGCATTGGCTACCATCCATGAATCAGTGTAAAGGTAGAGCTTTGGCCATTTCTCTCTCTCAGCAATGTCCAAGGCCAGCTGAACAGCTTTGAGTTCAGCAAGTTGACTTGATCCACCTTCTCCTTCGGTAGCTTGTGCAACCTGTCGTGTGGGGCTCCATATGGCTGCTTTCTATTTCCGATTCATTCCCACAATGCGACAGGAACCGTCGGGGAAAAGAGCGTAGCACGTTTCATCTGGTGGCAGCTGGTTGTACGGTGGGGCTTCTTCAGCTCGGGTCACTTGCTTCTGCTCCTTCTCCTCAGCGAGACCAAAATCTTCAACTTCTGGCCAGTTTGTAATTATCTCCAAAATCCCAGGGCGATTTGGGTTACTAATACGGGTGCGCTGCGTGATGAGGGCAATCCACTTGCTCTATGTGGCGTCGGTGGCATGGTGGGTAGAAGGAACCTTTCCTTTGAACATCCACCCCAGCACTGGCAGTCGGGGTGCCAGGAGAAGTTGTGCTTCTGTGCCAATTACCTCTGAGGCAGCTTGAACTCCTTCATAGGCAGCCAAGATTTCCTTCGGAGTGTAATTGGCTTCAGAACCTCTGTAACTTCTGCTCCAGAATCCCAGGGGTCGGCCTCGAGTTTCACTAGGCACCTTCTGCCAAAGGCTCCAGGACAGACCATGGTTCCCGGCTGCAGAGTAGAGAACATTGTTTACCTCTGGTCCTGTCCTGACTGGGCCAAGGGCTACAGCATGAGCGATCTCCTGCTTGATCTGGGCGAAGGCTTGCTGCTGTTCAGGGCCCCAGAGAAAATCATTCTTCTTGCGGGTGACCAGATAGAGAGGGCTCACAATCTGGCTGTACTCAGGGATATGCATTCTCCAAAAGCCTATGGCACCTAGGAAAGCTTGTGTTTCCTTCTTGCTTGTTGGTGCTGACATTGCAGTGATCTTATTAATGACCTCAGTGGGGACCTGGCGCCGTCCGTCTTGCCACTTCACTCCCAAGAACTGGATCTCTCGGGCAGGTCCTTTGACTTTGCTTTTCTTGATGGCAAAGCCAGCTTCCAGCAAAATCTGGATGATTTTCTCTCCCTTCTCAAAGACCTCTGTTGCCGTGTTCCCCCACACAATGATGTCATCAATGTATTGCAAATGTTCTGGGGCCTCACCCTTTTCCAGTGCAGCCTGGATCAGCCCATGGCAGATGGTAGGGCTGTGTTTCCACCCCTGGGGCAGTCGGTTCCAGGTGCACTGCACACCCCTCCAGGTGAAAGCAAACTGAGGCCTGCACTCTGCTGCCAAAGGAATGGAGAAAAATGCATTGGCAATGTCAATGGTAGCATACCACTTCGCTGCCTTGGACTCCAGCTCATACTGCAGTTCCAGCATGTCCAGCACGGCTGCGCTCAGCGGTGGAGTCACTTCATTCAAGGCACGATAGTCCACAGTCAATCTCCATTCCCCCTCAGACTTGCGCACAGGCCAGATGGGGCTGTTGAAGGGTGAGTGGGTTTTGCTCACCACCCCTTGGCTCTCCAGCTCACGGATCATCTTGTGGATGGGGATCACAGCATCTCGATTTGTCCGGTACTGCCGGCAGTGCACTGTCATGGTGGCAATTGGTACCTGTTGCTCTGTCACTTTCAGGAGTCCCACTGCAGATGGATTTTCTGACAGTCCAGGCAAGGTGTTCAACTGCTTAATACTCTCTGCCGATACAGCAGCTATTCCAAAAGCCCACCTGAATCCCCTTGGATCTTTGTAGTAGCCATTCCTGAGGAAGTCTATGCCTAGAATGCACGGTGCCCCTGGGCCAGTTACAATCGGATGTTTCTGCCACCCCTTTCCTGTCAGGCTAATCTCAGCTTCCAGCAAAGTAAATTCCTGTGATCCCCTGTCACCCCAACAATGGAAACAGGTACCTTCCCCACATGTTCTGATGGTATCAGGGTGCATTCTGAACCAGTATCAACTAACATTCTATGTTTCTGTGGCTTTGATGTGCCAGGCCATCGCACCCACACTACCCAGTAGATCCTGTTATCCCATGCCTCTCCCTGGCTAGAGGCAGGGCCCCTCTAGCCCTGGTTATTATTTCCTTCCTGGGCATACATAGTGGAGGTCCCTTCCAGGGGATCTGACAGATCATCCTCCCTTCTGTAGTACCCTGCACCTTGGTTGTGGGAGGTCGAGGCTACCTTCATTTTAGCACGGTTCCCTCGGTTGGCATTTCCCTCCCTGAGCTGACGCACCCGTGCTGCCAGGACAGAAGTGGGCTTCCCATCCCATTTTTCCATGTCTTCCCCATGGTCTCGCAGGAAGAACCACAGGTCAGTTCGTGAGGGGTATCCTCTGTCCCTAGCTGGGGGGCGTTGGGTGTGAGATTTGGGGCCTGTGACTCGTACTGGTGCTGCATTGATCTTCCTTATCTCCTCCCTTATAATCTCCCTCACCTCTCCTTTCAACCCTCTCATCCCCTTCATCTCCTCTTGGACCTGTTGGAGGTCCCTGGCCACAGCAGAGACCTTGGCCTGCACTGGGCCATTAATCATACTGTCAAAATTTCTGAGCTTGCTGGCAACAGAACCTACTGTCTCTCGGTGGTCATCAGCCCTAATCAGTGCAATGTAGGTAGTAAATTCAGATGGCTCCAGGGTTGCCAGATCCCACAACATCTGCCCTGTGCACCTGACCTTGTCAGGGTCATTGTCATGCTGTCCATCCATCCCAAAGAGTACCTCTAATACTGCCACTTCCCTCAGCTGCTGGACCCCTTCATCAATGGTCTTCCAGCGCATTCTATGGTGGTGCTCCTGCATTCTCTCTTTGTGGATAAACTTCTCTCTCACACTCATTAGAAGCCGTTCCCAAAGGGAAAGGAGGCCTTGCTCCCTTACGAATGTCTGGTCCACACCTGAGTCCTGGGACAAGGATCCCAAATTCCTGGCCTCAGTGCCATCCAGTTGTACACCTCTCCCCATAAGGTCCCAGACACGAAGTAACCAGGTTGTAAAAGGCTCACGGCCCCGTCGCACAATGTCTTTTCGCAGGTTACGGAGAGTGTCATATGAGAGAGACTCGGTGACAATCTCAACCTCTGGCTCCCTTGCTGACTGTGAGGACCCTCCTGGCTGATCCCCACTATCTAGGTGCTTTGTTTTAATCTTAGATTTCCTAGTTTCCACAGGGGCAACTGCTGATGGCTGTGGCTGCCCCTGTGATCCAGCTGGAACCTGGACAGATGTAACATCTACAGGTTCCACTGCAGCACCATCAGACTCTCCCTCTAGGGCAGGGGGAGGGTTTCTCACTAGCTGGGGAAAGGTGCTCCTTCAACACCTGGTCGTGCTCCTTCAACACCTGGCCCTGCTCCTTCAACACCTGGCCCATGTCCCGTATCTCCTTCACTAGAACCCCCACCCACTCTGGCTGGTTCATTTCTGCAGTGGGCTGTGGGTCAACACCAGGCTCTGGGGCAGCATCCCTATTCTCTGGGACAGGGGCAGGCTCTGGGGCAGCATGTTTCACGGTTGTTATCCAAGCCAGTATTCCCTTGTTTCTGAATGCTAAGTAAAGCAGGCCCATCAGCAACACCAGCCACGGAATAATAATACTAGCAATTAAAGCAAATCTGAAATCCTTGAAAACTGGTGGGGTAGCCTCAAAAAACTGGGTGACAGGTTGGGAGAAAATTTCCCTTGCATTCATTGCCTCACAGTAAGTACCATTGTTGAAATAATCCCAGAAACACGCAGTTAGAGTACGATAGCTCAGGATCCATGTGGCAAATTTCCAGAAAAAATTAAAAACCCATGAATTCCTGACAAAATCAATCCAAAGCACAAATCGGATCATAGCTACAATAAATTTGGTGAGGGGGCCCATATTCAAAAAAGGGCTTGCAAATGGGAGAGAAATATCTGTGACCACGTGGAGCCCAAACCAGATTAAACTAGACAACATGTTGCTGCTTAAGAACTGCTACTCCTCTCTAAACTCGCCTTTTAATGCCCTGGGCCGCACATTGGGCGCCAAAATCTGTCCTGGTTTTAGGACAGGGTTCTGCCAATAAACGGCAGAAGTTTCCCTTTGAAATAGAGAAATCAATTTCACCCCCTCTCCGAGTGTTATAATTGTTTCAAATCAAGGACTCAAGGCGGAGATAAGGAGGTAAAAGTAACAGCTCTTTACTACTCTAACTCACAGCACAAGTAGAAAACAACAGTAGTTATTAAAATTACCGACGAAAAACAGAAGAAAAAGCCAGTTGTAGTCCTTTCTTAGACGTGGACAAACTCGGTCTGTGTTTGTTCCTGGGGGTGTAACTGTAGCAGGGCCGGCACAGCTGCAGGCGCAGGCGGGAGCCAGGGAGGTGGAGTGGAACAGCCGCGGCCGGGCTGGCTCAGGTGGGAGCTCTTCGCTCCGGTCCTGTGTCCAGATGACCAGTTGTATTCCCAGAGGTAGGAAGTATTTGGTCTTTGGTGGTCAGCAGTGCCTCCGAGGTAGCAGGGCAGATGCTGGGCAGCTGAATGCAGCCGGCCCCCGGGTCTCCTACCTCCTCACACCGCCGAGCAGACTGGAGAAGTTCCCCCTCCCCCTCTCTCTCCCCGGAAACAGCCGGGCCCCTCCAGAAGCCTCGTGCTCCCCTGAGTAGCTCCCCCTCCTCCCCCTCCCGGAAGTCCGCATCCCCCTCCGGGTAGCTCCGGTCCCACCCACCCGCCCGTCCAGGGCCATCACAAAACCCTGGCCACAGCCAGCAGGTTTGTTAGCATTACAATGGGAAGAATTCTCCCCACTCATACATTGAAGGAACACAATCCCAACCTTCAACAGAGACGCATGAGTGCATCCAGAGGAGAGCAATGAGGCTGGTGAGGGGCTTGGAACACAAGCCTTATGAGGAATGGCTGTGGGATCTGGGGTTGTTCAGCCTGGAGAAAAGGAGACTCAGGGGTGACCTTATCACTCTTTACAACTTCCTGAAAGGTGGTTGTAGTCAGGTGGGGGTTGATCTCTTTCACCAGGCAGCAACTGACAGAACAAGAGGACACAGTCTCAAGCTGCGCCAGGGGAGATACAGGTTGGATATTAGGAAAAAGTTTTTCATGGAAAAAATAATAAAGTACTGGAATAGTTTGCCCTGAGAGGTGATAGAGTCACCATCCCTGGATGTGTTTAAAAAAAGACTGGATGTGGCACTTGTTGCCATGGTCTAGTTGAGGTGTTAGGGCATGGGTTGGACTTGATTATCTTGAAGGTCTCTTCCAACCTAGTCATTCTGTGATTTTTTTTTTTTTTTCTGTGAATCACCCCTTGACTCAACAAGACTAGTGTCCCCACAGTGTCAGAGTGGCCCCTTGGTTCCATGGAGCCTGCTGTGTCACAGTAGTCTCCCTGATTCCATCAGGCTTTGCAGTGTTACAACAGATCGTTGGTTTCTCTGAGCCCCACAGTGTCACTACCGTCCCCTTGGCTCCACAAGGCTCTGAAGCGCCATAATGGCTCTTAGGTTTCACAAAGCCTCAAAGCGTAAAAATGGCCTCCATGGTTTCATGAGGCCCTTCTGTGTCACAATGCACCTTTGGTTCCATGGTGCCCCATTGTGTCACAATGGTATTCTTGGTTCCACAGTGTCAGAATGGACCCTTCATCCCATGCAGACCCACGCTCTCACTGTGGTCCCTGTGATTCCATGAGGGCCTGCTGTGCTATAATGGCCCCATGGTTCCAGTGGGTCCCAAAGTGTCAGAATAGTCTCCATGGTTCCATCAGAGGCCCTGCAATGTCACTGTTCTCCCCTTGGTTCCACAGGGCCCCACAGTGTAACAGCGATCTCTTGGTTCCATGAGGTTCCTTGTCACAATGGTCTCCTAGGATCCGCAGCGTCACAATGACCCCTTGGTTCCATGTGGCCAAGCTGTGTCACAATGGCTCATGGTTCCA